>VCCN01000387.1:25196436-25206462 GCA_006491835.1 Architeuthis dux
CACGCTAAGAAGCTTACACCTACATTAGTGAGCAAATAAGGACCTTCACTAAGGTCATCCAAATGTGAGGTTGCTAAGTCTAATTCCCAACAAAAGTGCTGGTCACTTGACTGGACAACAGGAGTCAGGAGATTAAAATCCCTAGAGCCTCACTTGGAACCTCATGACTCGCCCACGTGTCACGACTAAAGAACCCAACCATTAAGTCTTTGGGCAAACTTATAACAATAGACGGGGAAAAAAGAAAAGCGACTGACTTTGCACCGAATGACCCAGGCCTCGTGAAGTGTAGGCGCCCCAGCTCTAACGGAAGTAAAGTAAGTACCATTTTTCACCATGTATAATCCGCTATCACAGATAATCCACACCCTCCGATTCAGCTTTAATTTTGAATGAAAAATGCAATTATGTATACAAATATGTATACAAATTATGTTTTCGTAGATAATACGCACCTGGATATTTTAGCTCAAAATTTTCGGGAGAAAATGCGTATTATACATAGTGAAATACGGTAGTTTGGCATTTCTTCAAGTTCGCTGTTGTTCACCCTGTTCTGAGGACGACAGGATATTTCTTGTAAACATTTCTTGGTCCGGAATATACATTTTATTTTCTTGACTTAGGCTATAGGAGTGGGACACTCTGTGAGGATCGAGTTCACTACAGTAATAGGTATTTATTAAGTATTTCTATCCGGAATATATCTTAGTGGTAACCCTGTTACCAGTGAATAATGATAATACACTCTTTTTATATGGGAACATTAAGTTGGGCTTACATAAAACAATTGTACAGCACCATTATCCTTTATTGACTATAAGGTTCCAACTTTCATAGCCCCTACCCCCGGTAAGAAGGCCTGGTCGGGGTGGGGGTCCGTTCGCCCCCCTAGCCGATGCCGATATCTGGAACCAGCTACTATTTTCTTCGTTTTGGATTGTCGTAATAAATCAATTTTCCATTGCCAGTGTATCTTGTTCAAAAATGACTTAAGCAATAAGAAAAAGTGTTTAATCACTGGCCGACGTCAGTTTCCGTAAGTTCATGTGGAACCCAATTGCTTAGCTTCTGAATTTTTCTAAGAAGACAGACACCATTAGATTTGAGATTTAATAAAAACTAGGGCCTGCCATAATTGTCATGTAAAATAATTTTCCGTTCATCCTATGAAACTATGGCTTCGAAGTATTTCGGTTACTTCTCTTCAGTGTTGTCAATTTAGATATTTTCTATCTAAATTTAGATGATTTTAAAGAGCGGATGTCAGGGGAGATAATTTATAGAAACTATGAAGAAAGATCTATAATCTGTAATATTTTATTTATTTTTATCAGATTTCTCGAGAACCACTGTTCCAAACAACTTGACACTGTGCGACTAATATATCTGGCGAATGTCAACGTTTGTCAAGTAATCGCGGTGCACGCACACACAGAGAGATTTAGACAATTGTAGTGAGATATACTCATTGACAATTATTCAATTTATTATAAAGAAGCAAACGAGATAGTTACACAATCGCTTTACGTTATCAAGTTATATTTAACACTAGTAATGTAATGTACATTCTTCCGGTCTATAAGACGTACCTATATCATGAATCACTGAATAGCAGAAATAAACAATAGCATTTTTAAGAGACTTACTACTCATACTCATTATTGATATTTACTAAGCCTAGACTAGTCATAATTGCTGGATGGAAGGGAAATCAGGTAGGATGATTGTTTTGCGCCAATTTTCCTTCGAGATTCTGTCTTTTTATCGGGGCTAAATGTTGGAGGGGCCATTTCACGGAGCAGAGTCCTCTGAGCCCCCAAATTTCCAACTACGCCCCTGTGGACATCCACTGAAAACCTCACTCAGTAGTAGGCATTTACTAAGGTTAACTTAGTCTGATACAAGGCCACAACTTTTAGGTACTTACCACTGACCACTGGCATCGAAATACGTAACGATATTTAATAAGTTTGTTTAGTGCAGCACAAAGCCAACTTGGGAGAAATGGAGGTAGGAAGATTGTATTACGCCAATCAGCATTTGGGATCCTGGCCTTTTACCAGGGCTCGAACACCAACCGCTTGTGGAAAGTATACAACTTCTTAGAGACAAAAAGCAGCCCCCAAGTATTATTTGCTATTTGGTGTAGGTGATGACAGGCAACGAATAGAATAATAAAATAGATATCAGTTTAATAAAATATCGATAAGTATGGGAATAATTCTGTAAGAACGTCTGGCCCAGGGACATCACCATGGGTAGTCATATTTTATAGGAAAAGAACTACATACTGATCAATTCCTCCCGATAACGTCAACTCCGGGAGATCTAAGCAGGCCCGGGCAGAGGGGGTTGGGGCTCGTGGGATCATTTGGTGTTGTTCAGAGGCGTACATGTATATACCAATACATAAATTATATGTATTTAGCACTGATTACAAAAATACAGTTTTAAATAGGAGGCCTACATTTCCCATCTGACCCAGGTCTATCACTAGCTCTGCCCGGTCCTGGATCTAAGACAAGGTCTATTGTGTTTATTCTGCTTATAAACGCCCTCATCGCTACGAAACCATTAACTTTCTTTTTTCTATATCTTTTTAGTATTTGTTCAAGCGTTAAGGATATAGAGGACACACATGTCACTTTAATTTTTGAACACCTTCCTAGTGGACAAGTACAGCTTTCCCCCGCTATCCGAAAGTGGAGCGTTTCTATAAAAAAAAACTTTCGTAAGCTGAAATGGCGTAAAGCAAAGAAACAATTGCCACCAATTTATAACGAACATTTTCCGAGAAAGAAGAAAATATGGAAAAGGAAGAAAAGGATAGAAGACAGAAAAAAAATGATAGAATAAAGGAAGAAGAAAGAGAGAATGAAAGAAAGAGATAGAAAGCAGGAAGAAAATATGAAAAACAATGGAAAAGGAAGAAAGAAGAGACGACGAGAGAAAAGAGAAAAGAGAAAGAAAGAAATATAAAAGAGAAAAAGAAGGAAAAGGGAAGGAGAAAGAGCTAATGAAAGAGAGAGAGAAAGCAGGAAGAAATATAAAAAAGAAATGGAAGAAAACAGAAAAAGAAAGAGAAAATGAAAAAAAAAGAGAGAAAGCAGAAAGAGATATTTTCCCGTTTTCTTTTTCATACATTTTTGTATATATGGAAATTTAAAAATAGAAAGGAAAGGGAAGAAAAAGAAAGAAAGAAAGAAATATAAATAAAAACAGAAGGACAGGGGGGGAAAAAGGAATGAGAGAAAGAAAGATAATGAAAGAAAACAGAAACAAAAGTAAAGCAGAGTACGGAATAAGAAAAGAAAGAAAGAAAAGAGAAAAGAAACATAAGCAAAGAGAAAGAAAAAATCAACAAAAAGGGAAAGGAAAAGAGAAAAGAAAGAAAGAAAGAAGAATCAAAGAGAGAAAAGAAAGTAAAAAGAGAAAAAGAAGAGAATGATTAAGATACAGGTCTCGTTAGTCACTCAATAGAAACCGTCATACAACCAACATCTTTTGGCAGCATATCGTGTTGGGGGTAATCAATTAAAAATTGGAAAAGGGGTGCTCAATAAATAAGTTACTTCTCTCGCCTTTATTGGACAATGATCACTAAAAGATTTCTGAATTTTCAAATAACAAACGGACACAGACTGAGGGATCAATTTAGCATAAACTTACATTGTACACTGAAAAAAATATTGCTGGGGTTGAAATAACAAAAAAAACTTTTTTCTAGACATAATAAGGAGTAAACGTTTAAATTTTCAGCCTTCTATCTCTATTGGTGCAATGATACATACGTGATACATACATACATAGGCAGCTAGACCAACTTAAAAACTGAAAGTAACCCCTGTTGACAGATTTGATTGACGGTTTCTAAAAAAAAGAGAGACGAACGAAAGAAAGGAGAAAAGAAAGAAAGACAAAAAGAAAGAAAGGAAGGGCAGGAGGTTGCAAGGAGAATATGAACGTACAGAAAGTGAGGCAAAAAAAAACTTAGAAAAAGAGAAGGAGGGAGAAAAAACAAAGAGAGCGGGGAAGAGACAGAGGAAAAGATAGAGAGAGGGAAATAGAGGGGAAAGAGATAGAGAGAAAGAGAGAGAAAGTGAGAGAAAGAAAGAGAAAGAGAGAAAACAATTTTAAAAGAACATGATAAGGTAATCGCCATGCTAGGGTGAACGGCTGTGATTTTGCGAGGAGAGTAACACAGATACAAGCAGAAGGAGAGCAGAAGGAGAGCAGAAGGAGAGCAAGTCAGACAGACGTCCTCGTCTTTTATTCCCTTGTAATTGCCCCTAGATATCCTCACAGTCTTCAAGAGGTTAAGTGCGCTTAAGAGTGTTTTATGAGGGTGCAGACCTTTACGGTTAAGGAGCTGCTGGAGTCAGACCCGTGAGCCGCCGGGGGATAGGGTATATTCCCGAGAGAATCACGGTAGAACTGTTAGGATCAATCAAGGATGCCGACAATTAGCGGTTTTTGAACAGATGAGGCCTCACTACGTGCAAGCAAAGTACGTATGAATAACATTTCAGATGGATTATGTACCAGGGTGTTTGAGGAGAGAGATAGATAGATAGATAGATAGATAGATAGATAGATAGATAGATAGATAGATAGATAGATAGATATAGAGAGGCGTGGGATAAAGAGTAGGTAACAACCATCAAGAGAGAATCGTAAGGGAAGGAAGGAAAATATAATGTTAAAGATCAGACGACAAACAAAACTAAGTACTGAACACAGATGGGAAAATATTGAAGGAAAAACGAAAGAACAAAAAGAATAAAAATAAGGGAACCAAGAGAAGATAGAGAAAAAGAAAAAGAAAAAAAACGAAAACGGATGAGAAAGGAAGAACAAAGAACTAAGGATAAATAAGAAAACAAAAAGAAAGAACGAAAGAAAGAAAGAAAATAAGAAAGGATGAAAGAAAGGAAGAAAGAAAAAAGGAAGAAAAAAAAATGTACAGGACGCTGGGAGAGGTCGAGTGGGTGGAAAAGTAAAATATCCAAAGCTAAGAAAAAAATCAACGGTTGAAAACGAAATCAAAGAGTTAGAAACAAAGAAAATCATTAGATGGCTGCAAAATAATTGAATCTGAAAGATAAATAACATAAAAAAACTAAAACTAAAAACAGACCATCAATGAAGAGATCCTTAAGCAAACAAACAAACAAACAAACAAACAAACAACAACAACAACAACAGCAGCAGCAGCAATAATAATGAGAGGGGTGACACTAAGATGACTGCCTAAGTACTTTTCATATAGTTTCTTGGTAATTCTTTTTTCTAATGAAACATCTGTCTGTCCACACGATATCTCCGTAAGTACTCAATGAATTTCAATGAAATTTTGTAGAAGGTTGGTAAATGGGGTATGGAAGAGTTGGTTACATTTTGGGGCGGATCCTGGAAGGAGAAAAAAAGTTTCTGTTTTTTTCATACATTTATGTATACGCTCGTGACTTCACACAATATCTCCAAACGTTCTCAATGGATTTCAATTAGATTTTGTGGAAGAGTGGACAATAGGCCGCGGAAAACGTGAACAAATCACCAAAAGTTCATGTCTGTGCACACGATATCTTCAAGAGTTCTCAGTGAATTTCAATGAAATCTTGTGGAAGGGTGGACAATAGGCCACCGAAGAAGTGATTAAATTTTGGGGCGGGTCCGTGCACAATTACTTCCCCTAACAATGACGTTGGCAGAGGTATGCGGTCTCTCAGTGTTTTCTACTTGCATTGTATAGTTTTTTAAAGTTACTGAATGAAAACATTTTCATGGTACCCATACTTATTTTCTTCATATTATTTCACAAAGTCAGAACTGAAAAATTGAAAACTAAAGATGAATAGAATTGTTAGTAAATGTAGGCTTAGTCCATCACATGCAATAATATGGGAGAATCATAATGAATAATGGATATTATTAGTACAAAATGATCACCAAAATTCTAGATATCCTGGGAAGAGAGTAAGTTCTGTGATGTACTGATGATGATGATTATGATAATAACAACAACAACAACAACAACAACAACAACAACAACAACAACAAGAATAATAATAATAATAATAGGAAGCTTGAAAACAACAACAATAATGTAAATAGCTATGAAATAATAAAAAAGTATGACTTTTAAAAGAAAGATATTTTTTCATTTTTTTCCATGCATTTATGCATTCACTCATGTTTGTCTACACAATATCTCCAAAAGTTCTCAGTTAATTTCAATGTCAATTTGTGGATGGGTGGGCCATGGGTTAGGAAAGAATTGATTGAATTTGGGGGAAGATCAAGCAATTCTTTTCGATTGAGAGATATTCGCTGATATATTAACTTGAAACTTACAGTTACCCCCCCTTCATTGTAGCTATATATGAACTGATTTTCATTTAGTTTTTAGTTAGTGTAAGGAGTTGGCAGAGGTATGCCCTCTCTGAGTGCTTTCTGGTTTTCAATGCATTTCAATAATAAAATCATTAACAATACATTTACATTGCGTGCCAAATTATTATACAAGGATTATATTATCGTAAATTTAGTTTCACAAAAGATGGAGAAAAATAATTTCACACAAACATTGGCAACACTGACCTGTACCAACGTAGCAAAAACGAAGACATTATTAATTATGAGTCGTAAAAGTGATTTATCGCAGGCCGAGAAGAATTCTATCGTCACACAGCTTGGAAAAGGCAGTACAACCTTTGAAATAGCAAACATGCTTATCAGGGACGTCGAACGGCAAGTCCAGGGTAATAACACAATTAAGTGAATTAAGCGTATTGTCAGAAAAGAAACAGTCCTGAGCAGCAAAACTATATTTGAGGAGGTTGATCGAGGTAACGTGTCCAAATCATCTCGTTGACGAATTCTCCACCATGTTGCAAAATGTAAGCCTGATATTCGACCACATTTTAAGCCCAGATACAAGGTGAAACGTCTGGAATGGGCTAGAAAGTATTTGAAAACTGACTTCAATGCTGTTCTTTTTACTGACGAGTGTCGAGCTACCTTTGATGGAGTGCGGGCTGGGTTGCAAAGGAAGAGTTATGTTTTGGTCTGGAATTGTAGGAGACGAGTTTGTTGGCGTGTAACGGATGGAGTAAAAATGGCTTCCTAGGCATATATTGAATTTTTGAAGGACAATTTTCAGTCTTGCCAAGTCTCTCGGCATGCATACGAAACGTATCTTCATGCATGACAATGCCCCTTTGCACATTGCGCATGCAATGGTCGACTACCTGACTAAAATGGGTTTTTAGAAATGTTAGATTAATGGACTGGCCACCATTTTCTCCAGATCTCAACTCAATTGAAAATCTCTGGAGCATCGTCAAGAGGAAGGTGTATTAAGATGGGCGTCAGTTTGCAACCAAAGAAGACTGTGGAAAGCTTTGTGACAAGTGCGGAAGCTATTACAGCTGAAGAAATTAAAGTCAATGGATGATCGACTAATATCTGTGATTCGTTGACAAGAATCTTACTGAGTTCGGTATTTCTGAGATGAGGTGTTAGTATTACTGATATTATTGTTCGGACTGAGATCCTCATCTTGGTTGTCATTTCCACAACGTTTCGGCCGATGTACTCTCCGGCCTTCTTCAGGTGTCAAGTTTTGTCGGTAACTTACCGGAACTATTGAACTGAACCCTTTATTTGATCCTCATTCTAGGACATGGATAGTGGAATGAGGATCAAATAAAGGGTTCAGTTCAATAGTTCCGGTAAGTTACCGACAAAACTTGACACCTGAAGAAGGCCGGAGAGTACATCGGCCGAAACGTTGTGGAAATGACAACCAAGATGAGGATCTCAGTCCGAACAATAATATCAGTAAGAATCTTACATTTGAAAGTAAATGATTTGTATCGGAGTTTTTGTTTACAAAATTGCATGATGTTAATTTATAGGCTTCAGTATTTCATGTATATGAATTTTTATAGCTTGTTTAAACTTTCTTAATTCTAACTGTGTGCCATTAATGATTTAATCACTATATAATTAGTGTCTTACTGTATTTTTCAACCCTTGCATAATAATTTGGTATGATACAAATTGAAAAATTGCAAAGAAATATCTCTTATTCTTCACCACATTTACATTTAAGATCAATATTTGCAGGCATTGCATAATAATGATATGCAAATATTTGTCAGTAATGCATGAATTAATTCCTAATCACTGGCTTTTTTGTTTTATTTTCAATGCACAACATATAGATTGCGTGATGAAACTTGCTAAAAAAAGGTTTAGTTTAAAATTGCACAATTATATGCTTGACAATCAATTTTGTGCACAGTTATTGAGTAGAGGTGAAATCAATGTACATTATTCAGTAAAAGCTGAAATCTTGCCTACGTATACCAGGTTCAAATCTAATTGGCGGTAGAATACAACGCTAATATTTCTTTCATTTTCCCCACCTGCAGAATTTTCCGTCTGACCATCCGAGGTTTTCCCGGAAAGTATCCAGCCGTTTAATATTAACGAAAAAATAGTCTACCTAGGGCAATGGCGCCTTGGTCCCCTTCAAAGTATTCCCCATGGGATCTTACACATTTATTTCAGGGTCACTTTCTACTCTCACTTTTCAAAACAGTCTGCAAAGTTCTCTTTCGTGATCGCCATCAGTCGCCTCGTCACGTTCTCCTTAATCTCGTTCAGGTGGGAAAACGCAGCACGAGAGGTCACCAGTACACAAGCCCACCCAAAACGGCGTCTCACTGTCGATTGAGTAATCCTACAGGAGAGTGTAATGTCCCCTCTGATTGGTTGCCAAGTTGCATCAAGGCCGCGCGATATATATTCAATATATTCAAAATGCCTGAATAATCTTCGGACAGATCTCGAACATGTAACCACTAGAGTGAATGAAAGGTTTAACGTATTTGTTCAATAAATCCTACCAGTGATATCATTGGTTACATAACAGTCTAATAGTAAGCAGTTTAAGTGCATTAGCATAATTCTAGTAGACAGCGAGAGTATGGTACAACAAATGTTGTCACTAACTTTCTAGAAATCTTAATTGATTAATTAGCCTTACACTTACACTTTGAAATAAACTTGCACGCTGACTTCCTCTCAGAAAAGGAAACAGGAATTTGTTAGCAAGCCACTTCGTGTTCGTATTTAAAATAGCGTAACGGCACAAAAAGGCAGATGCAGGCTGCAATTAAAGATGGAATTCTAGCAATAAGTAAATGAAATCAATAGAACAAAGTCATTCAAATAAATCGTCGTAATAAAACAAAGTAGCGAGAAATTTACAAAGAGCGGATTGCTTTGAGAGAATCTAAAACTTGACGGCCTACAAGAACGAAAGCAAAGTCAAAAGAATGTATTGGAAATCAATAAAAAGAAATATTCCATACTTAGAAGATAAGCAGAGAATTAACGGCCCGTATCGCCCGGCCGCCATTAAAAACAGGATAAAAACACGGAGGTGACAAAAATGGCGGGAAAACTGCGATAAAATATAAACAAATTTAACGGTAAAAGAAAGAGAGCAAAGGGGAAAGAAATTAGTGGAAAAAAAAGATAATTATGAGGAAAGAAGGAAAGAAGAAAAGAAGGAAAGAAAAGAAGGGAAGGGAAAAGGTGCGAATGAATAAAAACCCGGAAAGGCGAGGAAACAAAAGTACACATAATGCAATGTTTATCCGTTTATTAAATAAACGTAATGGGCTTGATCATGGACGCCCGCTGCCACTTTTCGGGGGGGGGGGCTATACAGGTATATCTTGATTAAACACTGCCTCTTCGTATTAAACACTGCCTCTTCGTCCAATCCATCAACCTGGAAATGTTTTGCTAAAATAAGTCCTCACATTACAATGAAAATATGGAGGTGCTCCATTTTATTGAAAATATAATTCCGCCTCTCCATCAAATAGACGAAGAATCCCATGCACAATTGATATTTGGGGTATGAATATTACTACCTATCAACCAGTATATATATTGAGGGATTGGCCTCGCGTCTTACCCAGAATTCACCTATTCCAACCAGAT
>VCCN01000387.1:25651206-25661713 GCA_006491835.1 Architeuthis dux
GTTTTATCATTAATGTATTTCCTCCAACGTATGTTTACTCAGATGTTTCCATGCATAGAATAATACCGCTTGATGGCGCTCCGTCGTATATCGATGTACAGAATACAAATGGCGTATATAGCGTATGCAAAGTAAATATTTACCTGAGGGTATATTATTCACATAACTGCAAGCGTGTAGATAAAAGGAGGTAGGTATATAGACAATTGCATTCAAACCATGATTAAGCTAAGAAATTCACACATAACCGGTTAGCTTTCTCGTTATATAGATTCATCACATATAGAAAAATGGACGGTACGTGCATAGCCTGTGATAGATAAACCAAACATATGCATTGCAGATTTTACTACTGCACAAACGTATATACTACTCGAGGGTGGCAATATCCTGTTACGGTAATCTTCAAAGTGGTAAGGGACTATCTACCTGCCTTAAAAATCAGCATTCGAAATCATGGCTTCTACCTGGGCTCGATCACCGACTCCAACCACCGGAGGAATAAACTATCTTAAACACCAAGTAAGCTCAATCTAAACATAATATTTAAATATTGCCGGTTTTAACAACATGAATGTATTGAATGCTAGGAATTAAGATTGTGTTGCGCCAATTTTTTCTGAAGAAGGTCTGCTATCCTTTAAAAATATTCAAAATCTTAGATTTTTCCCTAGACTTGGGCGCTAATCAAGACGTTCGCGCTAGATTTAGCGCGTTTCTTGTTTTGGCATTACAAAAAGCGCGTTTTCGCCAAAAGCATTTTGGCCGTTTGGGGCCATTTTCGACCATTTTTTGGTGGTTTTTGGCAATTAAAAAAATTCAGTGCTTTTTGGCAGTCAAACTAGCGCGAAAATATTTTTTGAGTTGGCAACACTGGCTGATCAAGTGTTTCATCGGAAATCACGCATCTTTCTCAGTCACGAAGTATGCTCAGAAGTATAGGGGTTCTCTTTGACAGATTACAGGTACACGAATTTAGTGATTGGGCTTAGGAAGATTTTCTCCCCTCCCCCTGCACCAGGCCTTCTCACCTAGCGTGAAGGGGTTTGAAAGTTGGAACCTAACAGTCAATAAAGGATAATGGTACAGTGCAATTGTTTTATGTAACCCCAACTTAATGTACCCATATAAAAAGATGGTATTATTCTTTGCTGGTAACAGGATTGCCGCTAAGATTATCCCTCCACCCCTGGAAATATATCCTTTTGCCCCCCTACCCCCTACTCAGGAAAAGTGGGTGCGGACACGCATGCAAGTAGTGTGTTTCCTTTCACCCCAAAGATGTTACTCTTTTACAAACATATGACATTCCACGAACACGCCTCGCTGTAGAATAATATTTAGCAATCTAGTCAGACCATTACTACTGCGTAATGTGTTTGATCCTCAGTGGATGCACCACACTTGTGGCCTTGTGCCAGACTAAGCCACGCTGAGTAAATTGGCATATCGCCTTCGAGCTAGTCTAGCAGACCATTACTAATGTATTGTAAGTTCAACCCTCGGTGAATCCACAATACTGACGGCCTTGTGTCAGACTAAGCTGACTTTAGTATATTGGTGCTTTGTCATAGGGTAGTGGCTAGCAATTTAGCCTTGCAGCTCATTACTATTGAAGTGAGTTCAATCCTCTCGCGGTGCCCACATTGCGGCCTTGTGCCAGACTAAGCCAAACTTAATTAAACATATATGACAGGTCTAGTTAGTCACTCAATAGAAACCGTCACGTGACCAACTTATTGCCGTGTTGGGGGTGATCAATTAAAAAATTTGTTGGGCAGTGATCACTAAATATGTTTGGATTTTCACAAGCGCGAATGCTGCCGGACATAAACTAAGGGACCAATTAAGCATAAACTTACATCGCAAATTGACACCCCACTAAAAACCTATTACAATTACACGCGTAACCAGCCAGCCAATCAGACCAACTTAAAAACTAAAGAAACCTGTGTTGACAGTTTTGGTGACAGTTTTGGTTTACAGTTTCTAACAGCACATGCATATATTGATTAATTGGTATTTAAAACATTATATGCGGAGTTGCGCTCGAACTCACTACCTGCCACATTATTGTGATCTTGTGCCAGACTAAGCTGAAACCAGTGAATATCTAAAGGCGCCTTGTCAGCAAATGTATATGACTGACCATTACTTGTGTTGTGAGAATAATACTCATTACAAGCCCCACTACCGTGGAGTGTGGACTCCTGCCCGAGTAAGACTGATTGAGCATTATCAGTTGGGAGTTTGTTATACTATGAAGAAGGTTGTAATGCACTGATGTTAGCGTGGACTGGGTACCAATTGTTTCCCGTGAATGTATTTGTATACGATTGATACCGTAACAATAAACTTCTGGTTATTTGAACCGTAACTCCTGTTTTCCACCATGTATCACTCACGAGTTCGACTTGAATCACTAAATCATGCACTACTGACGTTGCTCAACTCTCGACCATTTATACACCCTGGCGGAACAGAGGTGGCACGAGGTGTCATCACAGTAACAGTGAGAGTAGTCTTCATTCAACTATGCAACAGAGTTTGATCCTCACAGGTTGTGCAATATTTGGATCTGTGTTAGATTAATTTAAGCTCAATAAGAATCTTCAGGGCCCAGCGCCTGCGTTGAAATCGAAAACATTTTTACTCATAAATGAGTCCCACATCTGCTACGGAGCAGGGGTTTGTTGGTATTCATTATTCGGGTTTCGGCAGTGATATCGGGTTTTATTTCGTGTGAATAATATTTTAGTAGGTTGGTCTGCCGATTTGTTTTTGCAGAGATTTAAAAAACATAATTATCATAATTCTTGTCTTCAATTGAAGGAGCATTAAACTGAACATCTTGCAGCATATAAGACGCACAGGCATATAGCTTAACATGAAATATATTGGAAAAATAAAGCTGTGGAACATTTTCAAGAGCCTGTTTTGCACCCCACTGTTAGGAAATCCGTAGATTGCAAGCTTGACCCCAATCCTGAGCTTCACCACATAGCATGCAAACAGATTTTGAGGGTCAGATTTGGAGAAAAAATTGAGTTTCATAGGCCACAAAATACGGGATAGATAGATAGATAGATAGATAGATAGATTCGTAGATTCCAAGCTTGACCACAAGCCCGGGCCTCACCGCGCAACACGCAGGCTGATTTTGATGGTCATATTTGGGAGAGAAAGTGCGTTTCATATGCTGCAAAATGAGGGATAGATAGATCGATAAATAACGTATTTCCCGGGAAAAGAAATGATCAACCCTTTGCAAAGCACACAGCTTTTCCAGTTAAATATTGGCAAAGAATGATCGGTTTTATTGGTGAAATTTAGGTTAATAAAAATAATTTTATTGATTCCCATAATGTTTCCTGAATCTAAGACCCCCCCCTTTTACCCTAGAGGAACCCTTCAAATAATTTTCCTCTCACAAGGAATCCCTGCACGTCAGTAGAATGAGTAATTTGTTGATAAAATAAAGTAAAAGATATTGTCAGTTCTTGTCTGAAATTTGTCTGACGGTATTACTCCTACTAATTTGTAAGACGGTATTACTCCTACTAATTTGTAAGAAGTATTACTCATTGTATATTATATGGTCGGACTATTTTCCTCATCTATATATACAAAAGGCCATTTCTGGAAAAGTAAACAGGTCACCAAACAGGTCACCTAATCAAAGGGAAGCAACTCGGAATTTGGCACCGAAACACAACTCCGATGTATAGGAATATATATATATATAAAAACGGATGTGACATGTCTAGTCCAATACGAGCATGCATTCTAGGAAGTGATTCTACATTCTAGAACCAAGAACACCCGACGGTGGCCGGAGGGTACACGGCCGAAACGTTGTGAATAAATGAACATATAGACGAGGTGATTGTGCGTGTTCTGCTGAGTAGAGAATGCTATTTTTGCGTATCTGTTCATTTTGAAGAATCACCAAAAAGTGTCTGGAGGTTGGGTCTCTCCGCCATTTTCCAACAGTTGACATGATAGAGTTAGAAGTATTTTTTACATAATTCTGCTAAAAGAAAATAATATCATTTGATTTTGTTTAGTCTCTTAGGAGTGAATGTCAACCTCGATAGGAACCGAACAATGATCGCTTTTTTTAAGGTGGGCAGAATCTTTGACAACAGTGTTGATAATTCTATCTATTGCTGTGCCTCAAAATAACATAAGTTCTTGCCAAGCAGGAACCGGATTGTGTGCCAGGTCCTTTTCTCAAGCACACGATGCTCCATGGTGTGCTTTCCTGGTAGTCGCCATACTCGTCTCGTCGACGAATGAATGACTAAATGAATGATAATTCTATCAAGTGGTAGTTTTATAATTAAAAAATAAAACTTATTTGCACCACCTTTGTTTCTAAAACTTTTGTCGAGGTTTGATCGCCAACTCGACTTCGGTATATTTGACTAAGCGTGGAATGTCGCCATCAGAAAAGCAGAAATATATAAAAAGGTGTCAAGATCCAGCGTAGGCTACATCTGCATGGATTTGGCATGGCCAAAGTGTGACGAAAAAGAAAACCCAACCAAGCCAGGCTTAAGCATCATTACCACTAACCCTGGGCGCACCAGCAATTTGTGCGCCCAGGGTTAGTGGTAATAATGTTTAAGCCTCGAAACACTGCTTGACTCAAGGGTCATCGTCTGATGAAGGCTTGGTTGGGGGCACTGCTGCTGTTTTTTTCAGCAGTTTTTTAATGAAATTAATTATAGGCGTTATTTTTCACATCTAACCGAGCCGTGTAAAAAAGCATGTACTGAGCAGCAAGTGACAGATATCACAAACGCAACAATACTTAACACCGATTTCTTTGGGCTTGCCTATGTGTACGGCACTCTCTCATAATAAATGGTAACTGAAGATTAGTACGAGGTGCTACCCAAAAGTTCCGTTAATGTTAGCAGCGCGTGCGAACCGATTGTGAGTTTCCAGTAGACAACTTTGAAGGAAATGCTGGAAAGTAGGTGCTAGGTTGAGTAATTCTTTCATTGTCAAAGTATTAGCACCTCGTATGTCTACGCACAGTGAACATCCTGCTCAAACAACACAGTGAATGCAATACTCTATAAACTATAAATCTATATATTATTGTTATATATTTCCTTTTTATCTGATAATCTATCGCAGAACACCTGGCGACCTTTTGTGGAATCCAAGGATTCCTGTGAGCCCTGGTTGAGAAAAGCAGCTTTGGTAGATAGTCGAATTAGAAAATTATTTTTCGAGGACTGCGGCAAACGTCGCTAGTGTAAATTAAGCTCAACGTGAACGCCGCGTCGACTGAATTTGCTCCAGACAAACAAGCAAACGATAGGATATTATTAAATAAAAAAAAACTAGTAGAATAGTCGTACGTACATTTAAGCAGTGATTAACTTATCAAATCTATAGAGAGTCTCTTATACTTCATGCTAGTTCACAAAAAGCCCTTTGCTTAACAACAGAAATCAATGTAACGTACACACCACTATCTATATCCTCAAATACATACATAGTAATTGTTTTGCTGTCTCACCTTCCCTTCCCTAACGTAATGGACACTTTAATTTCCCGCTTTCCCTTCCTGGCAATCAATGGCGGCTGACACTTCTCTCTGACACAAATGGCGGCCATGTCATCTCTTGACTCCCGTCTCCTCGATGGGCCTCTTCCCGCCAAACGGACTCTGTTTACGCTGTTGCGAAACAAAGTTTTTCATGGTGAATAATAACATTTCCTTGCTAAGTTCCAAACATAGAAAAACAATTGCCTGATAGGAAGAGAGATAGAGCAAAACCACAAAAGCCAGTTTGCGTCATTCGCGATTTGACTGCAGCGTTTATTTACACAGCCGAAATCAGACTAAGATAAACAGCAATTTTACACGGAATAATACCAGCACAACGATTATTACTAGGAACGTCACTATCACGACCTCTAATACCACGAACGATAGGTGTGGACAGTCGTGACTCATTATATAAAGCGTTTTGCTTCTTTAAATAATCGGACGGGTTGCTTTAAGTTCGATCCTTTGAGCAGGAATCTAGGTCGAGGGCAAGATCGTTGTATTTCATGTTCATTTAGTTTTATCTGTGTACTTACGTTGTATTCTTGAATACAAGACGATTTCTTTTACTAAAAAAATAGCCCTACATCAGCAGTTCGACAGGTCAGCCAACATTTGCAAATACTTTCGCCTATATGAATACAAATAAAATCAATGCCTTTTAGCGAGCAATACCGCCCGTTGTTTTAACAATTCATTACCATGGTTTTGTATTAAATACTATGTAGGTAGTATACGGTATTGTATACCCTTTTAGAATCATTTTTCCCCATGTAGATTCGTCATCACTGATGAGAATTTCTCTTTTACGACCTGAAATACAACGATCGATATGTTGAAGATGAAAGAAATTTATGTTTCGGTGACTGCCATAAACGGTTAATTCATAAGTAGGGGATATCTTTCATGACGAGGTTATGGCAAAATAATAGACTCGGCTTATATTCGAGTCTGTTGATTTTCTGAAATTTTGTACTCAATACGAACTCATCTTATACTCACGATCGGCTTATATTATTTTTAAAAAACGGCCTATTGAAAATTACAGAGAAAGAGGTAGATTATTGCAAGAAAACAGGTTTAAAATGTTGCCACGTTAGCCGCATCGAAATGTGGTTGTGTGTAAAATCGAATAGTATTTAACAGCATCGTGTCCCCAGGGGGGGGGGCAACTTCTAAGCATAGGGGTGCAGCCGAGAAAAAAATGCGTTCGCCGTTCGTGTCAAATCTTCAGAAGGCATCTTCTAGGGGGTAAGGTGCAGCCGAGAAAGAGAACCGTGGACGAAAAACACATTGTAAAACCGAGCTGTAACCCATCTTATACTCTCGCTCGAACAACAAGACAAACAAGATGTATAGAAAAATCTCTCGTTTATTCTTTGTGTTGACCGAGTGAGACCCCCTTTTGAAACACGAAACGATACTGGGGCGAACTGTAAGAAGAAGTGTGGATTACCCATAGCTGTAATGAGCAAAGGGAGAGGCCCGGACACAAAACTTTTTGCAGTTCGAGAAAAAAAAGGAAATAAGAATAAAACAAAATATGACAATAAGAATAAACCATTTTGAAATGAATTATGCGATTGTTAGCCGTTTTTACGTCTGAATTACAGCAAAATTGCAGAATTTCCGAGTTTTGCCTGGAAGCCAGATTAGTATATGCATTTATGCAATTATTAAACTGATGAAAATGATATAATTTATCATCTCAGACGGCTAAAATGCGAGGAATTTGGATACTGAGATGCTAGGAAATTTGAATCCTCAGCTACATTTGGTTTGGTTACCCCTTGGCACCCCAACAGTGATTCGAATTTTGGGACGGATCCATGCATAATTACCTCCCTAACAGTCATGAGCGTATACATACATGTATGAAGAAAAAAGCGAAAAATATCTCTCAATGAAAAACTAATTCCTGGATCCACCCCAAAATTTAACCAACTGTTCCCTATTGCATTGCCCAACCTCCCACAACATTGCATTGCAATTCACTGAGACCTACGACGGAGAGGAGGTAATTGTGCAAGGATCCGCAAAATTTAATCACGTATTTTGTAGTCTGTTGTGCACCCCTCCACAGCATTTAATTGAGAACTTTTGAGATATGGGAAAAAAAACGGGAAAATATCTCTCAATCAAAAATATCCACCCAAAAATGTTACCGCTTTTTTCTTAGCCTATGGTCCACCCTCCCAATTTCATTGAAATCCATTGAGTACTTGAGATATCGTGTTGACAGTCAGACAGACAGACGGACACGGACGAATACATATACCTCTCCAACTTCGTTGGCAGAGGTAATAATGACAATACTTTATCACAGAACTTTGGAACAACACTAGGAAGGCCGAAGAGCACACTGACCGAAACGCAGTGATTAAAACAACAAGGATAAGGATCTTAGTCAAAATAATTAGTGAAATAATGGCAATACGTTATCCCAGAACTTCAGACAACAATAGGATGGCTGTACAGCGCACTGGACGAAACGAATTGATTACAAACAACAAAGACAAAGATCCTTATTCGAATAATACTGATGAAGCCTCGAGAGTAGACCGGTCAAAACTAAAAAAATGTTTAGGATATTTGACTGATTAATCAATTGAATAATACATACTGTATGTCAGAATTTTGAACAATACGATACAGGCCGGGACGCGGACTGGTTGAAAGGGAGTGATTGAAACAACAAAGATGAGGATACTAGACCGAATAATTCATCGAATAATGACAATACTTCATCAATACTTTGTATTGTCAATATAAGCTTCCATCAGGCTTTGAGAAATACTTGCATGGAATATCCTTAAATCATTTCTTGTTGACTTTATCTGTAGATGTAGCGATATTGATATACGAGTTATTTGTCACGTAATAAGAACATACCCTGCTCTTATATTTTAAAGGTAATAAAAACGCTAAACTATTACAACGAAGTACAGGAATACCGTGAATAGTGCGGTTTTGATTAATGGGGTTTTAATGCAGTACGGTTATGGTATTGCTGTACAAATTACTGTAATTAAGCAGGAAGAAATCGGAAGAAAATTATTAGAATAATCAGAGCTTTACTCAATCTGCAGGCCTCAAGGGGCTCACAAGATAGATTTGTATTGAAGTAAAATTAACAGGAAAACAGTTGTTCACTCCACTTCTGCTCCATAACAGAAAAGCTGATTACGATTATATCTATACTTTTTAAATTAAAGTGTTATTTTGGGACATTTGTGTCTGCTTGTAATGATTTCAGACGAACAGCTGGTCATCACGTTGTTACAGTTATGCTTCAATAACACGGTAGAATTAATATCAACTATTTATTGCATGGTTCAGTGGAAGAGAATAGAATGCATATCGAAATGTGCACTCCTGATATTAAAATTGCCTTTTTGCCAGCTGATAATGTAAAAACAACACATAAACCCTAAGTGGTCATGGCGATAGCTAAACGTCATAAATGTTATATACTGAACGAGATGAGTTTTGGTCTGATTTTAAATGTTCCGGGGGTAAATCAATAGTCTCCAGCCTTCTTCAGGAAAAGAATCGGCATTTAAAAAAAATAGTTTTGTTCTCTGTAAAAGTCGTATCTATTATTTATGTTTGTTAAATACGTTCACTGAAACCTTGGACACTTTCTGGAAAATAAGCACGTCCTCTGCTCAGTGCCGCAGGGCAGAAACTGAGTCTAGCGCGTTGCCGTAGCTATTTATACTGCCTTAAATAAACCCGTGGAATGGACGCACATGTGCGTCAGAAGCAACATGCCACAAGACGCATAGGTGTGTCGTGTGTCTGGAACGAGTTAAAAGTCACATACCCAATGAGTAAAATAACGTTCAATACAAATTTGAAAAGTGCTTCTCACGACACCCGTTATTCATGCCATTCATATGGCTGTGAAGTTTGACTATAAGTTCGACTATAAGTGTGGCAGAAGTCTGGGAGCTGGGGACCCTTTCCTCCCAAAGCAAGAGTTCTAATATAGGTTAAATCAAGACATTAACTGTTGTTACTCTAACAGGCATCCTTTAGTAAAAAGATCGAACTACAGTACTCCAACGAGAAAGCTAAAACTAAGACGTTGTATGAAGGCACATCTGAAATTACATTTCTCGCATTTTAAAAATTTCCCTCTTTTCGACGTAGAGCTAATTTTATCCAGCTCATCTTGTTAGCTATCCCTTGTGGGTTTAATCCTTGCTAAGAGCTTCAGAGTCGATGCCCTGTGTCAGACTAAACTAAGCAAAGCAAATAAGTATTTACCTCATAACTACTTATTCGTCCTCCTAAATTCTTACCCTACCTTCTTCTTGCCTTTACCTGCCGACCAACTGCCCCGCCCAGCCGCCTGCTCCCTGTTTCGCTCAAGAATAAATACATTTCCATTGGCGCCATTAACACTGGCGATTTTTATTGCGCATGCGTCCATGTACAGGGTTCAATTGGCCGGAAATCTACAACTGCATGGCAACGCGCCATTTTGGCTCAACGCGTTGAGCCGAGTCTTCGACGCGGGCGATTAAGCCGGACAAAATTAGACTCATCAGGGTCGGGTTGAGTGAGCGTGCCTGATGTAACACTGGTCAAATTACCCAAGCGATACTTCACACGCGTAAGGCTCAAGCAGGTGATCGCCGCTGATGAGGAGAAGTGTTTGCGAAGGTTTCATCAGGTTTTTCAACGCCGATAAATACCCAAAAGGATGCCAAAGGTTACTAGTCTTTCTCTCTCTTTATGTATCCATCTCCCCCCCTCTCTCTCTCTCTCTCTCTCTCTCTCTCTCTCTCACTTTCTACGTATATATATATACTTTAATTTCTTTTTCTTTAAATAAAAATGAAAATCTTTTAACACAATACATTGATGGGGGTTGGTGGAAAATAACTGATTTGCATATATATTTATATATATATGGTGTATGAAAGGATA
>VCCN01000387.1:26208839-26220988 GCA_006491835.1 Architeuthis dux
AGTAGTAGTAGTAGTAGTAGTAGTAGTAGTAGTAGTCATCGAGAACTGTGTCCAAAATGAGACTTGGAAAATACACACGACGCGTTCGAAACAGTGCAACAAGAGGTAAAAGAAAATGTGGCGACAATGAGGAACGCAACAAGGAAAGAATTTAAAAGGCTGATAAAAGCAATCATGGGCATGGTTGCCCAGGGGATACCTAAAATGAGAAACGGGATCACTTATCGTTGCAGCCTAGAATAAATGAGGACAAACTACATCAAAGCAAAAATATACAAAACCCAGAAAAACTGTAAATGTCGCCTCTTGTTGAGAAAAAGATGAAACAGTAAATAACACCATAAGTGAATGCAGCAAGCTGGCCCAAAAAGAATATAAAAACAGGCATGACACGGTAGGAACAGTGATACACTTGGAAGTGTGCAAGTTGATACTGTCCATATCACTGCATTATTGGTTTGGCGAGAGTGCTGAGGGACTTTAGGGGATTTGCTGTCGTTTGATCTCCGGACACAGTCACCAGATATCTTTGAGGTGGTTCCCAACCTTTTCGAGTTATTCCCCACTTTTGTCAATAAGATTACTAGTATCCCCCTTTCCATTTATTAAGTTGCAACAAAGAATAATTTCAAATAATAACTTTATTTTATGTATAATTAGACAGCTTCTTACTAAGAATTAGTTTAATTTTATAATTGTACAGCTGCTGCTCTGTATGTATTACTCAAAGAAAGCAAGCGAAAATAATTAGAACACGTCATTTGAAATTCCAATTTATTACAAAAAAATAAGAATTCTGATATTGTAACTGATATACACATCAATGTGATCTCTGTTGTTGTTTTTTTACTACTAGCTCTTCGATTTGTGGGTCTATTAGTGACCCACAAATAATAAATCATTCTCAACTTGGAGCTCAATTTGAGCCTTCGGCTTGAGAGATAGAAGTGCAGAAAAACCTATCTCTAGACTGGATTTTTATTTTTACCTAATAGAAGCCTATTAGGGGGGAATACGCATTCCCCCTTGTACTACCTCCCAGTTTGGAACCGCAGCCTTGGGAGAATAAGAAATATATTAGAGACTAAGTTAAATAGCAGAAATTTGATAGAAAATATCGCAGACGAACGATCATGGACATGGCTACACAAAGGAAACCTGAAGAGAAAAACAGAATCCCTCATCATGGCAGCCCAAAACAAACGTATCAGGACAAACTATGTCAAGACGAAGATCAACACAACCCAGACAAACAGCAAATGCCTTCTGTGTGGAGAAAGTGAATTCACTAAACTAGCCCAGAAGGAGTACAAAAACAGGCACGACAGGGCAGCAACTGTTATACACTGGGAACTATGCAAACGACTGGGATTCAACCATGTAGACACATCGTACCAGAACAAACCAGAGACTGTCCTGCAAAGTAGAAGCCACAATTTACCCTGGGACTTCGACACCCAAACCGACCACACCGTCCAAACAAGAAGGCCGGACCTTGTAGTTGTGGACAAGGGAAACAGAACCTGCCAGATAATAGACGTGGCTGTACCTGCGGATCACAGAATCAATACGAGGGACGTGAAACGCTAAACACACACACACACACACACACACACACACACACAACAACAACAACAACAACAACAAACTGGGGAAGGTTGGTACGGTACAAACCACAGCGCTGCTGTGAAGTATGAAGACGATAAGAGGAGGGTTGGAGACCTGCGGAGACTTGTCACTCAGCCTTCAGTGATAACCACCAGACATTTGATGAGAAACTGCTAACCACAGCACTGCTATAGACTGATGGAAAGTGAAAGGAGAGCTGGAGGCTTGAGGAGACTTACTGTCACTTAGTTTCCAGCGATGGCCGCCAGGCATCTGGTGTGAACATGTGATGATGATGATGATGATGATGATAAGTAGTAGTAGTAGTAGTAGTAGTAGTAGTAGTAGTAGTAGTAGTAGTAGTAGTAGTAGTAGTAGTAGTAGTATAGATTATGCCAACACAGAGATGTGACCGTGAATTATATAAATGAGTGTTGCAAGTTTGTTCAGACAGAATACTAAAATTGGTCTGGCTGGGTGGGAAAGGTGATCCTTTGGGAATTGTGCAAACGACCGAGAATCGACCATGCAAAACAATGCTATATGCGCAAACCAAAAACTGTATGAGAGAATAAAAAGTATACAATACTTTGAAGTTCAAACTGACCACCAAATCCAAACCAGAAGAGCAGATCTAGCCATCGTAAACAAAGAGAAGAGTATTTGTCTGGTCACGTATATTGCAGTTCCAACAGATCATAGAGTAACACCGAAAGAAAGTGAAAAGCTAGAGAAAATGTCTAGACCTTGCAAGAGAACTGAAAAGAATTGTGTAACATGAAGGAGACAGTGGTGTTCATCATTTTCGGTGTGCAAGGAACTTCCGAAGAGCTTTGCAAAGATATTGGAACAATTGGATATCCGAGGAAGAATTGAAACCAATATTAAAATCAGCTCGAACACCGAGGGGTGTCCTAGCGTAGGGTGGAGACTTGATGTCACATGAAAGTTGTTGGGAACTACTGGTGTAAAAGCTTTAACGATTTAAACGATAAATAAGGTAGAAGTTAAAATGCTGATGTCATTTCCGTGATGACACGGATGCATTCTTCTTAAATTGCTCACAAAACCAAGTAAAATATAATAGAATGAGATAAACTGACAAACTAGAAGTATATTTCATGGCGTGACGATAATAAAACTCCCTTACGTCTATTTTATTTTCGAATAAAGGACGAGAACAAATGAAAGAAAGATAACACGACACCAAATTCTTCATAAGTACAGTAAATGGTTGAGTAAATCAAGAATAAAAAAGAATAAAGTAGCAAATTTTGGAACATGAAGGTGGCAGTGGCAGTGGTATTCCACTGGGAATTCCACTGGGAATTGTGCAAACAATTTTCTTCAGTTCTTTTCTTTTCTTTCTCTTTCTTTTCTTTCTTTCTTTTCTTCTTCCTTTACCTTCTTTAGCTATCTCCACTTCTTTAGGGATTATTTCTTTACTCTCTTTTCTTTTTTTACTTGAATTTTCTTCCAGACTTCTTTTTTTATTCTACTTTTTTCTTTCTTACTTTCTTCTTTTTCTTTTCTTTCTTTCTTTCTTCTTTTTCTTTTCTTTCTTCTCCCTTTCTTTTTTCTCCCTTGTTTTCTTTTATTACTTTCAGTGTTTATTTCTTTGTTCTTTTTTTTATTAGAAACCGTCAACCAAAACTGTAAACATAGGTTTCTTCAGTTTTAAGTTGGTCTGGCTGTCTGGCGGAGCTGGAGAAAATTTCAACATTATGTATAGAGTTTTTTTGTGTTTTGAAAATACCCTCCCTAAATAAGTTTGTAATGGGGGTTGGGTTCAATTTGTAATGTAAGTTTATGCTAAATTGGTCCCTTAGTTTGTGTCCGGCGGCATTCACGCTATTTTCTGAAATTTCAGACCTTTTTTTAGTGATCACTGCCCAACAAAATGCGAGAGAAGTAACTTATTCATTGATCACCCTTTTTTTTTCAATTTTGCAATTGATCACCCCCAACACGGCGTGTTGCGAAAAGATGTTGGTTACGTGACGGTTTCTATTGAGTGACTAACCAGACTTGTTTTTTACATGAATTTTCTTCCAGACTCTCTTTTTGTTTTACTCCCCTTTTTCTTGCTCTCTCTCTCTCTCTCTCCTCCCTCTCTCTCTCTCTCTCTCTCTTTCTTTTTCCCCCTTTTCCTTTGTTTATCATGTGCAGAAATGGACCATAAACAAAATTTAATGCGAATATATTTCGGGTGCGTTTATCAAAAGACTGAATTAATAAAAACGAAACGAAATGAGAAACACAGTGTAATCTACATTTTATTTCATTTCTTCTTTTAGTTTTAGTTTTACAGAAAATAAATTATAGACAGTAAACTTACTGGATGAGTAAATAAACAAATATAGCGTAGTACAGAGACATGAGCTATTATTAATAACTAATTTCATTTACCAAACCATTAATAACGAGTTTATCGACCGAGAAGCCATGTAAGAAATTTATCATTTGACGACATCATTTCCGTTGGCGAGTTTCTTTAAATATATATTTATCTCCTTCATTATTTGCGTCGCGGTAATTATTCAACATTCAATATTCAGAGATGACTTATATGAGTATTAAAGACAATGAAACATGCATAAGAATTGCTTAAGAATATCCTAAAAAGCACAAGAAAGAAGAGCAAGGAGAATAGCATTAAAAAGAGTGTTAAAAGAAACGATTTAGTAGCCGTCGCTTCACCCCTTCCTTCATTCCCCCCTACCTCCCTTCTTTTCTTTCTTTACTTTAAAGCTAAAAACAAAAAAAAGCCCCAAATAAGGAAAGATATACTCTCCTTCATTTCTTACATCTAAATGGGTACGGATTAAGAATATGTATGTAAAGAACTTAATGATAATAAATATGTTTGAGACGTAACACGCTTTTCTCAATCTTTCATTTCCACATTGTCAAATTACCTCTACCATATCCTGTTCTCTGGTGTCCAAATGCATCTCACTTTTTCCGTTCAGTTTTCACTGGAACAAAACTGATTTTTTCAAATGCCACCGTTAGTTTTACAATTATTGCTACTATTTCAATATAATTGCATATAACTTTTAAAATTTAAAGAAAGTGACCCAATAGTGAAACACCCTTGTAAGCATCATAATTATTATATCCTGATGATGTTATGTAATTGAAGATGGGTACGGATTAAGAATATGTATGTAAAGAACAAGACAGACACGGGTTGATCGAACAAAGATATGTTTAATACTGAATAAGTGGCAGCAGCCAGTGACGTCACAGAAAGGGGGTGTATTTGGCGCTGGATCTAATATTACTACATGTAGTAGTAATTGTTTATATAACAATAATGACACGCTTATTCTAGAAGTTTATCTATATCAGATTATTGACAGAAAACGCTGTTGGAAACAGAAAAATCAAAGAGGCAGCACATATCAACATGTCGACTAAATGTATTAGTCAGACTAGTGCGGAGTTCAACCCGGTGTGGCTTCGGCTACTCAACAAGCCCAAACCTGACTAGGCAAGGACAAAGAAACACCCGAATCCTACGTATATAAATCCTACGTATTATAAATGGTTGCCTCCTTTGAAGTTAAAAACTTCTGTTTGCCCCATCACATTCGGATATTACACCCGAGTTTAACATTTTGAACATCATGGTTCCCATCTATTTATCTATCTATCTATCTCGGTCTATTGGTACCTATTTGTTCATCTATTTTCAGACTTTCTTATCCGAGCTTCCATTTCTGGCTATAAATCTGTCAATTTTCCGTATATGTGTGCATGTAAGTGCAAATGATCATATATATTTTTTAACAAAAGAAAACAAAATTGTTGTGGCTTTCATTCGTTGGTATTTTTTGTCCATTTTTTCTACTATTAATATTTTATAAAAAAATAAGCGTTATAATAAAAGCGAATGTGAAATATCGTTCATTAAACTGGTTAACGTCAACCACAGAGATTTGGCATGTACGTGCGAAATGGAAGCAAACAATTCCATTGATGCAGCCCAGTCGAATAAATAAAAAAAGGACAGAAAAAAATAGAATGTTTTTTTCTCTCCCTTTTTGATAATTAAATCAAGGATAAACTGAACACGCAAGGCAGCGCATCAATCACGAGTATTTCATTAAATTTAATTTAAGATATAACCGAATTTTCTTCATTTTTGTGTGTGTTTTTATCCTTGTAGTACATAGATGGGTATACGCTTTCTGATTCCACCATTTTTGTAAAAGCCAGACCTATCGTTTCTTCCATGACGAATACAATATGTTGCACGTAAGCCGACTTATAAAAAAAATGGAGCATAATTTTTATTATTTAATATGATAAAAAAAACATTTCAGCAACAAAAGAGGACATAATACTTGGAAAAAAGTATTCACAACAAAAAAATTGACATAAATAAGGCAACATAATTGAGCACTTTTTCCTCGTTTCTCTTTCACTCATATTTTATTTTGAAGATCTTTTTTTATCATTTTCAGTCGATTTACTCACTGTTTCTGTCTCCGCCTGCTTCTCCTCCAACATTTGAAATATCCGAATATTTCCGCTGTAGCGTATCAAAAGTTTTTTTTTCAAATCCGTACTTTTAACAAAAGAAAACAAAATTGTTGTGCGTTTCATTCGTTGGTATTTCTTTGTCTATTCTTCTTTTTATTAATAATATTTTTATGCTATGAATAATGAATTGATATTTTTCTATGCTTAGAAAAAAATCTAACCAATATCGTCTGTAACAACCCGAGTTACAACTACATAAGTGGCTGCACATATAACTCAGCATTTGAGGAAAGGAAATGATCACAATGCTGTACTAAGTGTTTTTGTACGAAGTAGAAAACACCACCAGCCCACACTCACGCATTCGGAGACATGGCTATTTATATAAAAACAAGTTAAAATAATAAGCAAACACTACGGGAATGCCGCATAAAGCAAGCCTGTTGAAATCACCCATTTTTCCTTCCGCCATTTTTATAACCTTTTAAATATCTTGGAGCCATTTTGAAATAATTCCGTTTTTAGTTCTCTTTGGGCAATTTTTGAATGTTGGTTAATATTTAAAGTGTTTTCATTTCTTTTTGCTGGTGAATAGACAAAAAATACTATGAATCGTCTTAATTTTTAGTTGCTTTTTATCACAAACTTGACTCGGAAAGATGAAGGTATAAAATAGTCAAAATTAATAATAAAAATAATGTGTTAAAACACTTCATCCAATAATAAGAATAGACTACGAATCCCGTTTGTTCGCCGTCCCAGACAGAAAGACTAACATTAAATCACCGGATTGAAAACGACAAACCAGATTTTGGCCAAGCAATAAAACAACTCCCACTTTTGTCGATCCTCTATCCACCCTCTATCCACCCGTGATAATATTTTTTTTAAAGTGTGTATCAGGTGTTCATTAGGTGTAGCATCCGGAGTTGTGAGGCAGCTGCATCTTCGATCTTTCTTGGATACCTTGTAAATTAAGCTCACTCAATGGCGTTTCACTGCCGACTGAATAACCCCACTGAAGAGTGTCTGTTCAAGCTACATCAATGGCGCGCAATTGGTTCTCGAGGTTTACTGACAGACTTTGTATATTTTTCAATATCTTTCTTTCTATCTATCTATCTATCTATCTATCTATCTATCTATGTTTCTATCTCAGTCTATTCATATCTGTTTCTTCCATGACGAATACAATATTATGTAAGTAAGGTGTGTTCGCCAAAAACATCCAATCCCTAGTTGATCACTCAAAGGAGCAGCTAACACTCACCTGTGACCATCTCGGCTGACGGATCCAACTCAATTGAGGGTTTAAGACTTTGAAGGGGCATATCTGTTTTAGTATGTCAGGAAAACTATCAGATGTAGTTAGATTTTTTTAAAGCACAATGGCAAACAACTGTGACAGCAATGTGTCTGTTACGCGAAGGAAACCCTGGCGTATAAGAGGAGGCTTATGGCAGTCACCGTGTAAAGGAATTGGAGAAGCTACCAGGTACCAGGTACCAATACGTTCTTGTCTCATTACCTAACCTTATCGCCTATCTGTTAAACGTGGGACTCCGCCAAGACAAGGAAAGGCCGAAATAGCATACATTGATAACGTTAAAACTTACGTTCTAGAATAAGCAAGAGTGTCATTATTGTCATATATACAATTACTACTACATGTAGTAATATTAGATCCAGAGCCAATTACGTCCCCTTGCTGTGACGTCACTGGCTGCTGCCACTTATTCAGTATTAAACATATCTTTGTTCGATCAACACGTGTCTGTCTTGTTCTTTACATACATATTCTTAATCCGTACCCATCTTCAATTACATAACATCATCAACATATAATAATTATGATGCTTACAAGGGTGTTTCACTATTGGGTCACTTTCTTTAAATTTTAAATGTTATATGCAATTATATTGAAATAGTAGCAATAATTGTAAAACTGAACGGAAGTGAGATGTATTTGGACACCAGAGAACAGAATATGGTAGAGGTAATTTGACAATGTGAAAGTGAAAGATTGAGAAAAACGTGTTACGTCTCAAACATATTTATTATCATTAAGATAAGCCTTGATGCATTTCGTCGAGTTTCATTCGGTGTCTCCAGAAGCTCTTTTGCGGTGCAGAAAACTCACGTCTGTGCAATCCGATCACTCACATGTTTGTGTGAAATGTGTACCGAGCTGGGAAAAACAGAGTGTGTGTTGATTGTCGGAGAGTGGAGGGGGGATAAATCCTGGGTGTTGATCAACTATGGGTCAAACTCTTGTTATCTGTGTGCCCAGTTTCCTTAGTTAGTGTGCTGGGTTGTAAGTCTCTAGATAGTTGGATTTATGTCTATCAGCCTTTAAGTGGGTAGGCGGTGTACGTGTGGTTTATTGTGTGATTTATTGTTTTGCTGGAAATAAACATCGAAATATAAAGGCAATCACACATTACTACTAAATATCGAGAATAAGAACAGGGTATATAGTTGCAAATGATAACGCCTTGGAAATCTTTAAATGTAAAAGAAAAAAGAACACTCCGAAAAGCATGCTTATAGACAATCAATATTTGATTAACAAAGATTAGCACAGATCAACCATAACAAAGATTAATGATAAAGACAAATAAATGACAATATAACATACTGAATAACAATCTGGTATTCAGTGGTGCAATATAACGTACTAAATAACAATCTGATATTCAGTGGTGCAATATAACGTACTAAATAACAATCTGATATTCAGTGGTGCAATATAACGTACTAAATAACAATCTGATATTCAGTGGTGCAATATAACGTACTGAATAACAATCTCATATTCAGTGGTGCTGCTTAATAAACATAACATAATTTGATTGACAAACAAGAAATCCAATCACTTACAATCGGAAGTTGTCAAATCATCAGCAGATTACGGTGTCTATGTATTGTAGATTTGTTTGGTACGACCCTGGGTCTGACCCAGATGTCATTATACATTTGCGATTGCAAACTTTCTCTCTGGGTACTAGGACTGATTAAACATACCTTTTCATATAGAGACAAGGACTTGTTCCTTATACTATATAAGAGTTATACCTGTCCACACCTCGAATACTGTGCATAGGCCTGGTCACCGTACTTGGAGAGAGATGTTAGAAAAAGTCCGGAGACGAGCAACTAAGTTAGTACCGGAATTTGAAAAAGTATGCGTTATGAGGATAGACTAAAAGTGTTAGGATTGACATCTTTAGAAAATAGGAGAGATCGGGGAGACTTAATAGAAATATTTAAGATTATGCGTGGTTTAGAAGTAGTTAACCCTGATGTATTTTTTACTAGAAGAGGATACAAGGGACTGAGAGGCCACACATATATGATAGAAGCAAATAGAAGTAGATTGAATATCAGAAAATTCTTTTTTAGCAATAGAGTGGTAGGACTTTAGAGTAGTTTACCGGAATATGTAGTCGAATCAACAGGTGCAAATGATTTTCAGAATAATTATGATATTTATTACACCACCACATAGGTAGATATTGTGTAAATATGATTGCTATGATGTGTGCTTGTATATACAAATTGTATACTTTTTTCACACTAAAATAAGATATTCTAAAATGTTCAACATCTTGAATCCTCTCTTCCGTGTTTTTCTATTAACATATTTCTATTTATTTACATGCGTGTACTTCTATAAATACTCCACGTCAGTTCTAATAATAATGCTGGAAATCAACATCGAAATATAAAGGCAGTCACACATTACTACTAAATATCGATTACCCTTTTCGATTGTGAGTGGTTTGGTGTGTAAAGATTGTCGCATATTCTTCCTCGGGGACATCAATTTGTGGGAGTAGAATCGAGGTCACCAGGTTGTGGAGTTCGAGTTGGGATCACTAATTTGTGGACTCAAATCGGATGAAGGTCAGTAGGTTTTAGAAGACAGTACGATACTTGTGTGTACTTGGTACTCTGTGTCGAGATGCTGCTTTAGGTTTGTAGTAGCAGGTTAAGTGGAAGAAGTTGAATGCACTCAGTGACGCTAAACAGGCATACTGCTGGACCCTGTGAAGAAATAAAGAAATGAGAATAAGAACCAATTAGTAACAATAAAAAATAACGGAAGATGTATTATTACTTGTACTACAGTGCACTGAAATGAAGAATAGTACAATAGTGAAGAAGTTCATAATAGTTTGAATGAGTTTCCTCCAGATTAGAAAGTTCATCAAGCGAACAGGTTCAGTCGTTTGGTATATCAGTTTTGTGTTGTGAGAATCTTGCATTTCCCGAAGAAATATGTGAGGAAACAAGTAGGGGATGAAAATTAAACTATTTATTTTAGCTTGTTTTTTTTGCTTCCACACGCCCGAATTATGTGTTTAAATACGAAAACGGCCATTGGGTTTGCCTTGTCCCATACTCCCTGTCGCGCTCCCCATAGCATGTCTGTATACCACGAGCAGTCAAATTCCTTTGTTCCAAGGTTTTCACGCCAAAATCAAGAAGAGTTTTTTGTCTCGAAATAGTCAATCATGGAGGAGCCAACAGGCGTTCATTCCCCCCCCCTCTCTCTCTCTCTCTCTCTACTAACCCATGTTGGTTGTCTTTTTCTTTCTTTTGGCCAGCATGGACCCAAACTGCTATGTAATTTCTCGTGCTCGCAACAGGTCTTGCGGACAGAACAGAAAAGCCCAGCTATCTTTATCAGAGAATCGTTTATACCTAATACCGAGTAAAATATTTATTTTAAACATTGATTCCGATATGTTGTTTTAATTCTTTTACATACAAATTCATATGTGCAGATTCTTTTACTTTACAAACTTTCCAGCATATAGTTTATCTCTATTATTTTGATTTCACATGGTCTGACATATGTCAGTTTCATCTCACCTTTGAGGCACTGATACCGGTGGAAAGGACAAAATTACTTCAACCAACAATCTAGTATATATATGCACGTATTATTATATATATGTGTGCGTGTGTGTGTGTGTGTGTGTGTGTGTGTGTGTATGCACATGTGTATGCGTGTGAAATGAACCGACACCATTAACAAAATGTGGCCTCAGAATACAGTGGACGTGGAGAATCCCGTATGACCAGGAACGTGTTTCCCATACAATTGAGTTGTGTACCGTTCTGAGTGTACCAACATTCAGCAAAGGCAAAAGAAAAGAATTATCCGTTCAGTCAAAGTCACCAGGTTGTTTATATTCCAAACGGAAGAATTATAATTAAGGAAAAATGGCGTAAATGCAAACGAACGAAGGTGAAACGGAATCATTCCATTTCAAATCAAAAGTACCAGCATTCCGACCCGCACGTTAACCAGAGCAATATGATTTAGTTGCTTGCGTTCAGAACTTCTCTGTGACAGTGCGCACGCGCAAGATCAGAATAGCAGACGTTGCGAAAATCAGACTTTGACGAAAGAAAAAGGTCTTTGGTCCAGCTGAGATAAGGGAGGTAATGTTTAACACAAGAGAGAAATGCAAATCGTGATAAAAATAGCTATGTTAAGGGGGGTAGGATTTGTCGTCTGGCGAATTGTAGCTGTAGTATGGTTGGTAATAGACTGTGGGAATCGTGTAGACAATAATGTTGATTGCTTTTTTTAGGAAACACCGTGGTTCTGGCTGAGTCCGCTTCTCATTACGGATTGGGTTCGATAGTACGTGAACCAATGGCGGCGACGACTGCGGTCGGAGATTCGTCTCGTCTGGTTGTACAGGAAAGTGGACTTGGGGGGATTGAAACCGGGGTCGCCAGTTTCATCCAGGATTTTATAAACCACTCTCCATTATCGGATTTGTTCGTCTCTAAATCCATCGAGAGTAGCAAATCAATAAGGACAAGTGAGTAGAGATGGGATCTGCAGAATTATGCTTCCCAATAGTTTTGTTTAGTCGTCAACCAGCCGTCCCCATACTTGTGACTGACCGGCCATATTTTAAAGTTCGTCCCTCTGCCTTTTGCTATTGATTTGAAGAATGAAGAAAGAAAGACGCAAAAAATAAAGAAAGAGAGATAGAGAAAAAGAGGACAGAGAGAAAGAAAAAAAA
>VCCN01000387.1:26282148-26297222 GCA_006491835.1 Architeuthis dux
TATATATATGTATTTCCATTCTAAATTTAGATTATTTTGGTTTAGGTTTTGGATGTAAATTTAGATTTTTTTAAATGTGGCTCAAATATTTTAAGATTATTTTGGCAAAACATTGATATTTTGGATGAATTGCGTCTTTTTGGTTTGATGACCCGAAAATTTCGTTTGGTTATACAATGGAAACTTTGGCAAGATGTAAAACAACCAAAATAATCTAGATTTAGATGTAAAACAACCAAAATAATCTAAATTTAGATGTAAAACATCTACTTTTCAAATTTGAAACACTGCAGACACCTCAGTCACAACAAGCGTAATTTTCAATATATAGTTTTTTTCTAAATCCAGTCAATTAATCATTAGATTAACTAATTTTCTTCGAATCAATTTTCGGCCTACTTTATTTTTGAAAGATTTCTTAAACATTCTTGACAGAACTGTTTAATGTTTCTGATGAGGAGGGAAGAGTGAGACATCCTTCGAAGAAGTATATAGTTGTTGTTATTGACAACATGTAAAATTAAACATCTAAAAACCTGCTTTAAAAATAAGCTTAATTAATCTATGCTTATATAACTTATAGGAATAATAAGAGAATTTTTGTTCGGCAGAAAATCAACACCTGATGAAAAAAAACTTACATTTAAAAGTTTCGTCCAACGAAACGACCGAAAACCTAAAAGTAAACAAAAAATGACTTCGAAACATTGCGATATTCTACTTAATAATTAATGAAAATTTGTTTTTCGTTTCTTTTGACTGAAATTTGGGCTTTTTTCTTTCTAGCAAAGCCAAAAAAACACTCAAAAACTAATTTTTTTCAAGTTCAATGACGTTTTTAAAATAGGGTGTCGATGTCTGCCGGATTATTTCTCTGATCATTCGCAAAAATTCATTTTATAATATAATGTTTTATCATTCTCTTCCAATGTTGTTATTTAAGATGTAAAATAAAATTATTTTTCAGAAATTTCACTGTTTTTTTTCGTTTTTTAAACTCTAAATGGTACAAAAAAGTATTCGACGAAACGGCAGTCGGCGAAACTGATGTTCGTCAAACAAGTTGTCTACGAATCGTCCGCATGACGAAACTGCTGTCGGCGACACGTCGTTCGACAAAACGACCGAGCACGGTTTTTTCTTTTTACTACGCTAACTTCAGTCCGAGGTCAAAGTCCCCAATGAGGAACGTGCTCACTCGCAATGCCAAACCTTCTCTTTATGGCAGGTGACCCCGAAGTTTCATATATTCGTTAACCCATTAACTGCGGATGACTGAATGACCCCCATTGCAGTTCTGTGGCTGAATAGAATTTCGGTTTTATTGTGATTGATGGCAACTCAGTTCCATCTGTGAGTCTGGGCTTTTATCTTGCAATGGACAACTATTACATTTGCCACCTTCTGCAGTTAATGGGTTAAAGAATTACAGTCAGAACAGAATTATGTTGCGATAAACAAAACTAAAGGCAATTTTGGTCTTTCATTCAAATCTTTATTTGAACCTGAAAAAAAGGTTTTTTTTCTCACAAGATTGATATTAAAAAATATAATGGAAACAAAAAAGTTACTGAAAACCTAACAAAAAAAGAGGACATGTTTTCCCGAGAACGGCATTAAAAAAAGTGACAGAAAGAGAAAAAGCTTAAATTGAAACTATTTTTTTCTTTCAAAATAAAATGGAAAGAGATATGTTGCCTCTTTATTTCAGATTCTATCAGATTTACTAACGGGCCTTTGATTATCATTGTTTAATTATTAAGATTTAATTATCATTATTTCTGGTAAGATTCTCAAGCTATTTGATGCCGTAAAAGTAGGAGATCGCTAAAATTCAATTTGACACCGAAAACCGTATAAGCATTTCAAATATCAATAAACCACGCAAAAAAGAAAGTCGATATTGAACTGACAGCAAATCTGACCAAAATGGTCGGCTGCCGTCAATCAGAAAATCGCAGATTTTCTTGCTCAAAATATTTATTCGTTTTTAATCTAGTGTTTATTTCACACTTCTTTTTAACGATGTCAAAAAGCATCAGAAATTATAAAAAAAGAAAAAGAAATCTTTGCAATATGGTGTTACCTTGATAATAGATTTTCTCCTCTTCTGAGATCGTGTAAAGATAGATTTAAAAAACGCTTATAACTTTTAAATGGCCTTCCTTTCTTTGACCTCTGTCTCCTCTTTCTACCGACCAAAACAAATTCTTTTTTTAGCAGCCTGCTACCAAATCACATTTCTCAGAAGGATCTTCTTGTGTTGCTAGATTTCCTTCCATTCACGTTTTCGATTTTACAAATCTATGAGAGTGATAGTGTTAAGGAACTTGTGTTAAAAACAGATTTGTGTGTGTGTGCATGTTGCCAATGGTTGGTGCATTTGCTAAAAAGATGGTTATTTCTATAGTTGGTCACACATAGCAGTAAAGAGGGTGGGGAGAGCCAGGGAGTTTGTCAACGCCAATGGTCAAGAAAATGCAGTTAAAAGTCAATGATCTTCATAATAGTGTATACAATAATCCCGCCTTATCCGCGGTGGATAGGTTCCAAGACCACTAAGGAAGATTTGAAACCGCGGATAGAACCGAACCCAATATATATACTGCTTTTTCCCCTATACATACATACCAATTTAATTTATAAATTAGGCACAATAAAAGATTAACAATAAGTAATAATAAAATAGAACAACTATAACAATATACTGTATTAAAAGTTATATGACGGATAGAAGATTCGTTCTTACTGTATGTTTTAGCAAACTCAGCATACAATTATTTTTCTTTCCTTGTTAAGTAGAGAACTTACACCGTATCACTTAAAGGAAGCACACAAATACATACACACTATTCTTTTAAGTTTGAAATAGAAATATGTCGAAATGAATGTTATTTGCTAGGGTAACATCCTACACAAAAGTCTTCCCAATGACACCTAGTACGTTTGAAGGGAGAGGGACGGATTTTGTGCTATTTTTTTTTTATTGATTAATGCGTAGGTCAAAGGACACAAGAACCACTACACACGGTGGTGCAGTCTGTCTATGGTGGGTGTAAGCCTCCTTGTTCTCACCCTCGGCATGTTAGTATTGCAACCTAATCGGTGTTTTGGCAGGGCGATTTGAAATCGAAGGGTGATATTTAGCATTTGACACCTAAAACCCACTGTTTTTCAACTCCGGTCCCTATGATCTGGGTTGCCTCCTCAAGACTTCAGTCTGCACGGAATTCTCCTGTCAAGTAACGTGGTTATTTTATTCTCAATAGCGTGGGTTTAAAAAAGCAAGGGTGTCGGGACACCAAGTGGGTTGAGATAATCATAGATATGTTTGATGCATAGACAGTCATGCAGTGGAAAAGAAAGAAGATTTTATATATATATATATATATATATATATATATATATATATATATATATATATAACCTAATACTTATTGGCCTTTGTCAAGGTTGACTAAAGGGGTAACAACGTTTTGCTGCAACTGTCTGGTAAAATCGTTATGGCAGAGTAGTTTGCCAAGTGCTCACTCACCTAATCTATTCTCCATCACCCATTGTGTCATGCCAGTGACGAGGCATCTTTTTGTCAATATATCTGGCAATGGGACAGAGCGCAGGGAGAAGTGGATTCTATGCCTTTTCTAAAGGGATTAATATACGCACACACACTTTAATACATTTAAAACTATATGCAAACACAATTATACACAAGTATATAAACAGATATGCACAGACGTTGTGAACATGTTCTTACACAAAGATGACAGACTTATTAAAGTTAAATAAGTATACAACTGTGTACCAATACTTGAATATACATGATTACACATACACTTATGTAGGTACTTATTCGCCTCCCTACTAGGTCGGAATGTGACACAAGGTCAAGTCTAAAGTGAGGGATCATACGCGCACGTGGGCAAGAAAAGAAAATTGCCAAGTCCCCATGAACAGTGTCACAAGGGCGTCAGGGCGACCCACGATCTTACCCTTTTAGTGCAATGGGGAGGTGCTGCTCCGGGGCAACTGAACCCTGAGGCTGGACATAGTATACTTTTTTGAAGGCCAAAGGACGATTCCAGGGCCAGGTAAGTATACATACAAAATCCCAGAGTGTACAAACACATATACAGGGTCAGTATGAATTTATACTAATTACTGTAAACACACACATTTCTTGAAAACAACATTTTTCTCTATACAATCTTCCAACTTTTCTCATCGTTGGTCACAAATAATTCTACAGCAAATTTTGACAAAAAGAAAAACAAAACAACTGTATTTGTTTGTAAACTGCATATGAATGGCCGGATGAGCAATTTAACAAATTGTACACAACTAAACACTAAAATAGGCAAAATGATGGATGGTTGACGCTTTTAATCAGCAATTGACTTTGACCAAACCGGCCCTAGATTAAAACAAGGGTTAGCAGAAAAGTAATCTGGAAGACCTAGACGAGCAAAGAATTAAGTATTTGATCGGGTGAATAACAGAAATAGAAACAGGTTTCTCATTGCATGTATGACTTAATAAACTTTAATTGACCATTAAGTCTGTTTCAAGTGATTTGGTCACAGATGTAAAATACATTGCACTACTCAAAAATACTTATATAATTACGAGTGTTTGTAATGGTGAAATAATAACAAAAGTGGTACTATTAAGTGAACCTGGTCAGAGGTTGAAAATATTTTAATGAGAAATGTTATGGCTAACAAAGGAGGTTTTATGTGCTGCAAACCATTTCCGATGTTTGGTAGATGTGATTAGACAATGTGAAAAAGAAAGATTGAGAAAAACGTGTTACGGCTCAAACATATTTATTATCTTCTCAATCGTCCGAAGAACCATTTGAATATGTATTATCATGAAGATAAACCTTTATGCATTTCGTCACTCGCAGCTACTTCATCAGAAGAAATTTTAACACTGCAGTGCAGCTATCTATGTCGGATAGTAGAAATGAAATGAAGGGTGTTCTGTATGCCTAGTGACCTGGTTTATTTGGTTGAAGGTTCCTTATGTTTGAGATGTAACATGCTTTTCTCAATCTTTGTTTTCTATATATAGATATAAAACTTGATACTTATTGGCCTTCGTCAAGGTTGACTATTGTTTTGCTGCTACTGTTTGGGCTGGTAAAATCGTTATCGCAGAGTGTTTGCCAAGTGCTCGCTCACCCAGTCTATTCTTTGTCGACCATCGAGGCATGCCAGTGATGAGACATTGTTTTGTCAAGATATCTGGCAACGGGACACAATTGGCGTCAGAGGAAAAATAAGAACTGTTTCTATTCCATAAAATTATCAAAGATGAAAAAAGTTTAAAATGATCAATTATCAGATGATACCATATTGCAATAAAGCCTTTTCTTTTTCCATCACGCATTTTAAGTTTTTAAACCTTATAACGAACAAATATTAATAATAACTGCAGAGACCAAATTATAGAAAATGAAGTTTAAGCTTCATAAATATCATTTTATGTGCCAAGCGCCACTGCCTGTTTTAAAAGGAGGCCATACCAAAAAGAGAAACACCAAAACAAGCATAAACAATTTGTAAATGTTTTAAACTTAATTTTCTTTTAACTTTCAAAATTTGATCTTTCAATGGATTGACAATCACTTCCTACAATGTTGAACATTCTTGTAATACTAGTTAGTATTACTTTATGAAATCTTTTTGCAATATGCAACATTGGCAGAAAATTGTCCCCGCCTCCAAAAAAAAGGGTTCAAATTAACAGAGGAACCCATAGATTTTGCAGGTGTCTGTTTCTTTTTCATAGTTTGAAAAAGTTATTTTTTGGTTGTTCTTTTTCAGTGTAATAACATTCAATCAATCATTGGTCACAAAAAAAAGAAAAAAAAAGAAACAATCAGCTACTAAGGAACTTTTCTTTTATGCTTATGATTCAAAAATAATCATCCGTAACAAATGATGCGTACCATTTCCTCTTAACTTTTATTTTTTTATCAAGCATCGTAGATAGGAAAAAAGTACAAAAAGTGCTGATTTGGCAGCCGGAAAAAACCCCAATATGAAAAAAACAAAGACCCCAAAACAAGCAGATGGCTAGTCTAGAGTTAAAAGTACCAAAGACAACACAGACTCCAAAACAAATCAAAAATGAGAATAAAGTATTGAGAATAAAGTATTTGGAAAAATGCGGAAAAAAATATAAGAAAGGAATTACAAATTTCAAAAGAAATACAAGTCACTTCTTTACTTTTCCCCTTTTTTTGTATTGTGATTTTTCTTTTTTAAATGCTAGTCTAAAGTTGCAAATAGACCTTCTTTTAAAAGCTTTTCACAGCATCAACAATCATTTTAAACATTGTCAAACACAAAGGCCCTGAGGCATGAATCTTCTTAATAAAAGCAGGAAAGTTGGTTAACAACAGTTCCAATTCAGATCCTTTCTATAATTCTATATAGTGGAGATCGTCCTTACTCATAGCAGAGTTGGCGTTGGGTAACAGAAAAACTTTGCTGCAAAATACCTTTAAAGACAAGCAGAAAACTCAAACCACTCAGGTGATTTTTTTTTTTTTTTTTTTTTTTTTTTTTTTTTTTTTTACTTGAAATATGTTGTCAAAAGCTTTCAAACTATGTACCGTGAGGCCTAGTAAAAACAAAAACAAACCCTCGTTTTCTGAAAATAAATGAGCAGAATTTTAGAACACCTGCCCATAACATTGGGAGCAATAAATTTGTCTAACGGAACCCAGAGACTGGATCCCATCTTCATAGAAGGCTCCATAAAATGTGGTCTTGTGCCAGACTAAAAAACTTAAAGAAATATGCAAATTAGACATTTTGGTTTGTTACCTCCCCCACCTAAGAAACACTGATTTTAAGAGTTTTAAATTCACCATTGTGAATATTTCAAGAGAAATACAGATCATTATACGGAAAATAGGCCCCCTAACCCTGCAAAACCATCATTAGCTGAAAATATACAATTTTCATTTTAGTATCTGGAGATGTTAGGAACCTTTTCTTTGAAATTGAAAAGAACTAATTAACATAGACATCAAATTGGGTGGGGCAAACAGCAGAATTTCACACCCACACTAACTTTGTGTTTCAATTTACTGGACGCCAAAAATGGAGCACTCATTGTCATTGATCCGCCACACTGGTTTCATAGATGACGACTTGGGAAATGCTCAATTAATAGGGCCTTGTGTCCAGCACAAATCTTTTATTACACAATGCATCAGCACACTTTATAAGCAATTTCAGGTACAGTGTGTGTATGTAACTTGGGGGGGCGGGAATATCTTTGAGTAGAAATAATTGTAGACAGGTAACACAATGTAAGTAATGCTTGACAATGTTTACAAGCATAAATTCTTCAGGTTTTTGCATGTAACAGGGATTCACTGGATTATATACAGGGGCATAGCTGGGGGCTTGGCTCCTTGAGGGGCCCCCTCCGGGGCCCCCTCCAACATTTAGCGAGATTTTATAATGTTAGTAGGTGAACTACTATTCATAAAGCTTTTGGGGGGGCCTTCCTCCATTGGGGGGCCGGGGGTGATTTAAAATCGCCCCCACCCTCTTCCTCAGCTATGCCCTTGATCATATAATACCATAGGCTTTACTTATGCCTAGTATTATAAAACCTACATCATTTTGTATGTAAATGTGCACATGTTGATTTATATTATACTAGATAATTTAAAGTATTAACTTAGATAACACTTTATTGGTATTTACCAAGATTAGTCTGGCACAAGGACATGTGATACTATGCTCATTTACATTCAGTATTGTACACCTATTGTGCATGCATGTATATATAAGATTTGCATTTGGTGTGTGTGTTATATACTATGCATTTGTAAGCAATAACATTTATTATTCATTCTTAGACATATAAGCAACACTATAATCTTGTTTATACTTCATACTATGTTTTATTGTGTATATATGGTTAAGAGCTTATTGTCATTATCTATGTAATATGCCAATGAATGTTTATATAATATGCCTCATATACTCTTTATAAAAGTTGATGCATGAAAGAGCCCCTATTGTCTATATATTTTGCACATGTGTAACATTTGGGTAATCCACACATTTATGTGTATCAAAAGTGTGTTTGCAAAACACGTTGCCCCTCTTGTCATCTTCTCCCCTTTCTCTTCCATCAGTTTTTGATACACATTTTTATTTTCATTATTAAAAAAAAGTTTAAAAACAGAAATTAATACAAAAAACAATTCTTCATTGTTTTTCTTTTAACAAAGTTGATAAATCTGTTGGCAAAACAGACCATCAAGGAGACAAAATTATAAAGGGTTATCTTTTCAAAATTCTTTTTGTTAGTATATGCATGAAGATGAGTAAATATTTATGTATGTATCTGGTTTCTATATCATTAAGTATACCTGTATATGTAATTGTATGTGTGCCTGTAGATGCATCATTTTTCGTTTTGCAAGCGGGAGGGAAGCCATTTTGTTTTTTTCATTCTTAGAAATCTTGATTTACTATATTCCCTTTTTTTTTGTTGTTGATGTTTTCAATATTGTATAATACTTTTTAATTATATCTAATTTAATTAATAATTAAAATCAACGAACAGCCTAACAAATAATATCTCTGTCTCATTCTTATTTTACCTGTACCGTTAGTCACACAATATGGCGGGTTGTGGGGAGTTGGTTAATGATTTAGAGCAAGAATTTCTCAAGTCATGATAATAGAAATTGTCTTCTATGTTTTCAACTTTGTTGATTGAAACGGTAGCTACCCAAGATACTTACTGACAATCTTGCTTCATTTTAATTCCTTACAAAATTTGTTTTTAAGGAGTAAGAGAATCTTGGCTGCTTTATTTTTTTGTCTAAGATTCTTCAGCCAGATTGTCAAAAAGTTCTTGTCACGAAGCTAACATAATGTTTGTAGACACGTCTTTTGGAAAAAAGAAAAAAAAATTGTTGTCATCTTCATTGTTGACATTGTCTTTGATTTTTTTCTTTTTTCCTTTCTTTTATTTTCCGAACTTTTTCCCTCCAAATGTTGACGACACAGCGATGTGGCTGTTTTATAATTATCAGGAAGAATTCATGTAGGCAGCTGCAGAACTTTTTTTTTTAAATAAAAAAAAAAAAAAAAAAAAAAGAAAAAATTAAAAAAAAAAAAAAAATTTAACAGAAAGCCCCAAAAGATGTCCAGATCATTTGCCATCTGACATCTGGCTGCTTCAAGTGAGGGGACTTTCAGCTTGACTATTCCACAGATCTCGGAGCGGTAAACACTCTTCATCCTTTACTCTTCCACATGACTTTCCACTTGTTCATGAAGTGATTGATATTCTCAAAAGATATATCTGAAAAAGAGAAAAAAACATCTTTTAATACACACATCCATAAAGACAAAATAAACATCTATATTACATGGCTTATGAAGTAGCATCTCCAATGCTATGATAAATCAGATCGTAGTATGTTTACTGTGTATAGGAGTTTCTAGAAGCTTTAATTCATGAACCGCTTGAAATAGCTTCTAATTGACAGTGGAACTCTTCAATGAATAGCATAAAATTAATTGAACTCTTCTGTGAATTGAAAAAAAAAAGAAGAAATTTTAAATTCACCTGATGGTCAGAGGGAGATAATTTTAATCAGGAGTTATTTCCCTTGATAATGACATCCATTTTTTCTTTTATGAATTTAAGAGTTAAGCTCATTGCCATGGGTTCAACTCTCAGCTTAATATTTTATGTGGAAAGTTGAAGGAAACTAATACATAAATTTACAGTGGGGAAAATGAAGTATAATTCAGATTAAGAGTGTAAGTTTATTTGATTCAAATTTCTTATAATGTATTTTGAAACGCCCTAGATTGTTTAAAAAGATGGCGGATATTTTTTTTAATTTCCTTGTAAAATTAGGAGAAAACTCTTAAAAATGTGCCTCATTTTATAATTGAGATGTTAATTAACTCCTAATTGGAGTCTGACAAGCTGAGATAGAAGTATATTCAAAAGTGTTCATATTTTATTGAAGAAAATCAGCTCAAACAATTTCTTTCCTGGGGCAAAAACTTCTGCCAAACAAAATAACCCATCAAATTCTAAGAACTCTCATTGAATTTGATGCTACTGGTTGGTGTATATGAAAATTATACATATATATATATGCAGGTACTGCTGTACCGACTGAGCTAATGAAGGTCAGATGGTAGGCAGGAGTCTTTTAATCCTACATTTTGTTGGCTTCTCCATTCTCACGTTCTTATTTTAGGCACAGAGTTTGTTTCTTTATTCACATTTACGATTTAGGCCTCTCGTTTAGCAGTTGCTCACACTGGCACCAGGCAAATATAGGCTCTCACTAATAAATGTCATTATAATTATCATATTCTGTCGGATATAAAATTATCCATCATCTGATTTCATACCGTCGACATCGAGAGCTGCATTATATTCGTGCCTAAAATACGAACGTGAGAATGGAGAAGTCAACAAAGTGTAGGATTAAAAGACTCTTGCCTACCATCTGACCTTCATTAGCTCAGTCGATAGAGCAGTACCTGCATATAACGTAGCTTCCAAGGTGGACGCAGGTTCGTTCCCTGCACAGAGTTCGAGATATATATATATATATATACACATATATAATAGTTCTATTTTGTTAGTAATGCTTGTCTAAATTCCTGACCTCTGACAATTCCATTTTTTCCTGATTTTTAGTGAACAAGTTACAAATTGAGCAGAATTGGTAGTGCAGTTTGAGTTACCATTGCTGATTACACTTTTTTTTTGCAAAAACGCTCTTTAAAAAGGCATGAATCTAACTTTTCCTGTGTCCTGTCCCATAGCCAATTATCTTTGCTATTGTCTTATCACTGAAGATGAGAGACCAAGAGCAAGGCTGTGAAAGTTCCTAAGATTTCATACCTCCTCTCCTGCCCATGAAGACACACGTTACCCTGGACAACAAATGATGACTCACTCATCTACTCATTCAAATGCAATTACATGTGTTGATGAATGCCGTCTTTGCTGAGTGAAGCCGGTCAGGCAGATATCAAAACACTGATGGACGATTCTAACCTGAATCTCAATTGATATTTTACAAGGTTTCTTAGAGAGAGAGAGAGGGGGAGAGAAAATAAAGATATACAGGAGACATGTAAAGATGGAAGGAGGAAGAAAGACTGGATGAAAGAAAGAAAGAGAAGCAGCCAAGAAATGAGTTTTCTTTTTCCAATCATCAAATATTCTGTCTTCATTGCAATACTGATTGTTAATTTGAACTGGTCAAAAGGACAGCAATAGCTCTTCTACTGTGGGGGAATATAAAATGCATACGTGCACATATACACATACTGGCACCCTAGCAGAGTGATGGTTAACAAGTTAGTCGTGCAAGTCATTTCTAGTGAGTTCAATTCACACTCGGTGCTCCATGAATATGGCCTTATGGCAGACTATGTGAAGTCAATATCTACACATATCTCCCTTCTTCATCTTACATATATTACACATTCACATGCAAAAATATAAATTTCTCTATATCTATCTCAAAACATGAATCTATCACTTCTCTCACTATATATACACTTTTCTCTTATTATATGAGAGAGACAGAGATATACATACATACATATATATATCAAAATATATAAGTAAAAAATATAACAGAATGTATTGCCAATGCCAAAAAGGCCATAATCCTATGTGTCCACTAATACCAAAAAGGCCTTAAACCAATGTGTCCACTAAGGCCAAAAAGGCCATAATCCTATGTGTCCACTAATGCCAAAAAGGCCTTAGGCCAAAAAGGCCTTAACCCAATGTGTCCACTAATGCCAAAACGGCCATAAACCAATGTGTTCATTAATGCCAAAAAGGCCTTAAACCAATGTGTCCACTAATGCCAAAATGGCTTTAACCCTATGTGTCCACTAATGCCAAAATGGCTTTAACCCTATGTGTCCACTAATGCCAAAAAGGCCTTACCCCAATGTGTCCACTAATGCCAAAAAGGCCTTAACAGTACTCTTGTAACATTTGATATTAAATTCAGTGTGAGGTACCTCAACAAAGCAAGGAATTTATGTTCCTTTCTCTGGTAAACTTTCATTGTACACGCAATAAAATACTGCAGTAGACAGTTTGCTAATATTCTTGTCATGTAATAAGTATTTCATTGCATTGCAATGTCTGTACCGAAAATTCACACTGACAAAATTAAAGACTCACAAGATTTACAGGCATATAAGCCAACGTTGCAAATAAACATTGAAAAAAAAAAAGAAAGCTTAGAAAAAAAACAACAACCCAGGACCACTAACTTGATAAAAGAGTTTCCTTGCATGACACAAAATAAGCAGTTTGTAAAGCAATGTAGAAGGGAAACGGCGCAATGTAACTTGTACAAGTAATTTGGTTCTAATGGCTTTAGAGAGACCAGATGCTTTCATACACAGAGGATGGGAAAAAGGGCGGACGATCACTTTTAGTGAATCGCACAATAGCCAGGATTAGAATCAGATAGAAACCTGGATGGCAAAATACAAACTATGTAGGATGATAACATTCTTAGTTTCCTGATACAGAGCTATATCTGTTTTGTACAAGAGAGAGAGAGAGAGCGAGAACAAGAATTGTAGCGGTTAGATATACATCCTTTAAATAGACTGTCTGAAAGAATCAACAAAGAGATTGGAGGTATGTGTGTGTGTGGGGCGGGGGGAATGGCACAGAATGAAGGGACCAAGAGAAGATTTTCTTTTAATCTCTAAATAGAGATGGTATTAAAGTCTGACTTAAAAATGAACAAGCAAACAAAAATGGAAAAAGCCATTTAAAAGTTTGGGGGAAAATGCAGGCTGAATGAAAAGAAATAAATGAATGGGAAGGAAGAAAAATAAATTGAGTAAGAGAGACGAGAATAAAATAGAAACACACACAAAAAAAATGGAAAAAACTTGAAGATAAGAGGCGGGTGGGAGAGGTGGGGTTAGGCCAAAATGTTAAGAGAAAAAAAAAAATGAATGGATAAAACGAAGGAATTTTTTTTTTTTTTTGTGCTCCCAACAAGGGCAATAATTCAATTGATACAAAGAAGGATGAGGGAGAGCAAAAAATTGAAGACAAGAAAATAACAAAAAAAAAAAAAAAAAAAAAAAAAAAAAATTAAAAATTTGAATGAAAAATGATGAAAAATGAAAAAAAAAAAATCAGGGAAAATAACATTAAAAAATATATAAGGACAAATGATTAAAATAAAAACTTACTCTAACAAAATACAATTTACTATATTGGATAGCAGGCCAAGGAAAGAAAAAAAAATCCCCAACCTAGTCCTTTCCTTCTCAAACCTTTTATTTAATCTTTTTCTATTAATACCGAACTATGAAAAGCCAATCGGAAACATTGTAAGATTTCCTCACACCTGTGAGATACCAAACAGAGCCAAAAAAGTATGATCTTCTTGGCCTCCCAATTTCCATAAAAGTATTTCTTTTTCATTCAAATCATACAACCTCTCTTGAGAAAAAGAAAAAAAAAACAAAAGAAGAAAAAAAAGAAACCTGTCACATTCTCCGCCCTTTTACTCAGCAAGGGGGAAAAAAAAAAATATCCGTTGTGTAGGAGGAGCACAATATAAAATTTCTCAGATTAATAAATAAATACAAATTAATAAAAATAAAATAAATAATAAAATGGCATAATGAAATCAATAATACAAAATCTAATAATCAATAATTAAAAAAGCACAGATAAAAAAAGAATGGTTTTGAAGTCTTCTGTGATGGTTAACGAGCAAATTTAATTAGGCCTCATAGTGATTACAGATGCCAAGCATTACAGGGAAACCAAGAAATAAATTTCCTCTTAGCCTCTGTTACTATTAGAAACTATCAACCAAAACTGTCAACATGGGTTTCTTCAGTTTTTAAGCTGGTCTGGCTCGCTATGTATGCAGGTATGTATCGCACGTACAGGCCATACCAATGGAGAATTTAAACATTTAAACTTATATCTAGAAAAAACTTTAAAATTTCTCTCCTTAAACAGGTTTTTAGTGGGGGTTCAATTTGCAATGTAAGTTTATTCTAAATTGCTCCTTTAATCCGGCAGCATTCACGCTTGGTTTTTGAAAATTCAGACTTTTTTAGTGAGCCCAACAAAAGTAACTTATTCATTGATCAGCCGTTTTTCTAATTTTTTAATTGATCACCCCAACATGACATCCTGCCAAAAGACATTAGTCATGTGACAGTTTCTATTGAGTGACTAACCAAATCTGTAACATTGATTTTTTTTAATTAAAGAAGAGAAAAAGATGAAAATTGAATATTTATATTTGACAAAAAAAGAGTGGATAATATGTAAATCGAGTTCTATCACTAATAGCCAAATCTGTAATAGTTAAGTAAGAATGGTCTTGGTCAGCCTCTAAGGGTAACCAAACAAATGGAGTAATTAACAAAAGGAATTCTTTGAGATTTAATCCATGTTATGCACTAAAAAACAGCTTGCAGTAAACTTTCAAACACAAAAGCATTTATTAAAATGAAATTCCTTACACTGTAATGCTGCATGGCTATAGTTGTAGCCAAAAAATGAAGACGACCATCATATGAATCATTAATTCTCTTGGTGGCCTGTTGGTAAAAAGTGGCAGTACATTTAACAAAATGACCCCACCAAAAAAGAGAGATTATTTTCAGAGGCTATTAATTTATCCCAAATCCTATACACAACTAGGCTTTATACGCGCGCACACACACACATCTGGATCGCTGGAGAGGCCATTGAACTGAGGGCAGTATTGTTTTTAAATTCTCGAAACTGCTTACTAAATGGTAAACAACTGATGAACCTTCGAATTTAAATGTACTTCAAGTTTTAATTAATATAATATATGTTGGTCTTCTTGTAAAAGTATGTCTCTCGATAAAAGTGCTCGACTAGAATTGTCTGGTAAATTTGGCATGTGACCCGGAAAGAAAGGGGTTTTTTTTTTCAAAGCGACTTTTCATTTCCGTTGGATGGACAGACCCATGTGGGTAATGCTGAAAATTATTTGTTTGGGT
>VCCN01000387.1:26327396-26337458 GCA_006491835.1 Architeuthis dux
AAAGATGAACTTCTAAAGTATGGGATAAGAGTTCAAGTTTCCACCAGTACTACTTCTTTATTCTGATTTTCGGATCAAGTAGGTTTTGGGCACCCCAACAACTGTTGTATTGAATTGTATTGAATTGTACTGATTTTCTACCACTTAGTTTAATGGTAGAAGAATTGATCAGCTAAAAGACTTGTGATAAAACGAAGCAAAGGTAGATGAAGGAAAATTAGTTAAATATTTAAATATTATATTATATATTAGTTAAATTAAAATGCCACCATGCAGAATTCTCTTCAGTTAACTAAAGATCTTTTACACACCTGCATATACAAAGACCTATACATACAAGCTGAAATTAAAATCTCAGCTATTCCAAAATGCACATTTTTTTCTTCTGATTTTTTATGATGAATTATTATTACCATACAATGATTATTTGGGTTTATTATCTTCATCTTTGTGGCACTAATTACATCTAGGTTTCTCCAGGTAAATGTTTCATCAGGTCGATAGGTTGAAATATTTAATTAAAACGTTACCAATGCTGTATCATTCACATTTTTAAAAATTCTATAGACTCCTTATATATCCTATATTTAATTATGAATAGAAATTTCAGATCTTGTATTTTGTTTTTTTTTAGAAATGCTTATAAATCTTTCACTGGATGTCATGAATTTCAGTGGGTGGGGGAGATTAGGTGAAACATTTAAGATAAAGATGAGGATAATATAGACCTCCCCTGTTATAACGCGGCTCGTTATAGGTGGATGGTGTACCCCAAAATAGCTAGATCTAGCTCCAAAATGGTTAAATTTTATCACAGCTAGGTTGTAACGCAGTTGACTTTCTTGGACCCCAACACCTGTGTTGTAATGGGGGGGGGGGAGACACCTGCAGCAAAAAAAAGAAGAAAAGCTATTGAATGATATAAAATGATAGTTCCAGACATGGGTAGTGTCTACCTTCTTTGATTTAAAGAGTATAAAGGAACCTAGAGGTGTGCACTTAATTATAGGCTATTTAACTGGAAAGCAAGCTAAGTGACCATTATGTAGTTCTTACTCAGTGATTACGATGGGGTGGGGATGGTGTCACATGACTGGACAGTGTTGACAAGTGTTGGCGGGGAAAGGAGGGAACGAGGAAAGACAGAAACCAAAAGAGGACAGTATTTATAACCGAGGAACTCTGCCATTGCCTCCAAGAGATTGTTCAAGAGTTAGCAGGCCATTTCTCATTGGTGCCGGTGACATTTCAACAAAGAATAACTATTTCCGCCAAATAATCTACCATTTACTTCCCAGCACACCCCCATTTGTTACAAACTCTCCGACGCCTCCAAGACTCTTGCCTGGTCTCTACCATTTCAAAAAATTCAATTAAGACAGCCAGAGTGCAAGAAAATTGGTTTTGAGCCTCACTAATGTTCCCAATCTTCCCATCATGACACCCCACACAACCCTCCAGGCAAAGACATATTGAGTTGTCATACTTTTAAAAATGTAATTGGCTTTTATAAAATAAAATAAATAAATAAATAAATAAAAGGAGAAGGGAAAATTTAATTGAATATAAAAAAATTAAAATAAGTGTCTGAATGAAAGTATACAAGTGTAATATGCCAATACATTTATGAATTAAACGTACATATATTTATGAATGCATTGCTTACATATCTATGCATACATTCAAGCATACTTATAAATTTAACTGATTGAGAATTTTTACATGTACATATTCAAATGTATAGAAAATGATATACACTTAATACATACATATACATAAAAGCACATAGATATGTACTTGACTATTTCAAAGCAAGTCTACATTATTGAGGTTAGCTCATACATCTAAATCATTTTAATAGTGAGAAATGATTTAAAATTCAATATTAAACTGAAAAGTCTGTCTGAACACAACTTTTGTTTTAACAACTCATTCAAATTTGTGTTTCTAATTACTTTTTGTGGGAGAACATGGCAATGAATCTTAATGCACAGAACTATTAGACACTGTAATGTGTATACCATTTACCTCCAGACCCACATACATTAATGGGCTTCACTCTCTTGTGAAATATGAACAATTCAAATCAGTAGAGAAATAGATTTATTTTATAACAATCTGATTATACATACATATATCAACTAAGGGGGTAATCCTTGGTTATTTGGTCCTAAAATACAACAGCATAAAGATTGGCAAAAGCTATCCCCATTGATGGCTAAAAATAGATTAGATTTTTAATTTCCAGTTAACTTTATAGCTAAAGATTTTATGTATGCTTCAAATAGTGCTGTTGTTTTAGCAGTAAGATACCGTTCTTCAAATCTAAGATATCGTTTTCGAAATAGCATGAAAAATCAAAACTACAATGGCAGATGTATACCGTTTTCTGAGCATCTTCCAAGTTTTAAATATTTTAATCCAACACATGACAACCTTGAAGACCTTCAGAATTTTTCTGAAAATTTTTATTTATCTTAATTTCAGTAGCTGATATGCCCCGAAACTCAATTTTAGCCAATCTTTGATACATAATTTTCAAAATTTCTGGGGAAGCATGCCCCCAGATCCACCATATTTGGAAGACGGTCAACAGCTCAACAGCCTGAACCCTAACCCTATGTTTAGCTACAAAGTTAGCTGGAGATGAAAAAAATGAAAAATCTAGCCATCAAGGGGGATAACTTTTGGCAATCTTTATGCTATCATATTTTAGGACCAAATAACCAAGCATTACCCAAGCAAGGTAAATGAGAATATTTTTTAGAGTGCCTAGAGAAGACCAGCAATGAAATTTGAATCTTGATGTTAAAGAAGCCAAAGCTAACCTTAAATGGAAGGATGCTTTCACAAAATCAGCCACTGTGGTTTTGCAAAGAAACATTCTTACTTATTTGGGCTATTTTGCTAGAAGAATCATTATACTTTTATCAAGAAATATCATTTTAATGGACATTGTCTTCATGTAGAAAATCTCTTAATCATGACAGATAAAGAGCTGTTCTTGTGCATCTGTCAATAAAACAACATTACTGTTTTAGTTTGAACTGGACACTGATAATACTCATCACCAATTTCTAAGAAAACAGCAACAATATTTTTCTTAAATTCCTCCTCATTATAACGATAGTCGAATTGACTTTTTTAAGAGGGGTAAATGGCATTTATATACTTAACAAATCCATACACATTCAGGCAAAGCTCACATAGTGCCTAAACATAGAAAGACATTTAAGAACATTTTATTTTAGTGTGAAAAATAGTATACAATTTGTATATACAAGCACACATCATAACCATCATATTTTCACAATGTCTAGAGCCTTAAACCTTTTGCGGTGGTGTAATAAACATCATGATTCTTCTTAAAATCATTTACATCAATTGATAGCACTACATATTCCAGTAATCTATTCCAAAGTCCTACCACTCTAATGCTAAAAAAGAATTTTCTGATATTCAATTTACTTGTACCGTATATGTGTGGCCCCTCAGTCGCTGGTACGCCCTTCTAGTAAAAAATACATCAGGGTTTATTACTTCTAAACCACGCTTAATCTTAAACATTTCTTTTAAGTCTTCCCGATCTCTCCTATTTTCTAATGATGTTAACCCTAACACTTTTAGCCTATTCTCATAACACATGGTTTTTAATTCCGGTACTAACTTAGTTGCTCGTCTCTGGACTTTTTCTAAAAGATGTTTATCTCTCTCCAAGTACGGCGACCAGGCCTGTGCACAGTACTCAAGGTGTGGATGGATATAAGTCTTATATAGTATAAGGAATGAGTCCTTGTATATGAATAGGTATGCTTAATCAGTCCTAGCACCCAGATGCATCTAGTTGTACTAACAATACCATGAGAGTGCAATGTAACACTATTTATGTTTATGCATTGAGACTTTAAAAAAAAAATGAAATTGAATTATCTAAATTGAAATTTTTATAACTATAAGCTAATATCTTCAGCTTTTAAAGATGTTTATTTAATTTCTGGTCTAGCTGCTCAAGAGGAAATGTGCATTTCTATCTGAATGTGATTAGAAATTTCTGATAAAAAAATCTGAAAATTCTAAATTCATTTTTAGGATGAGAGTATATTGAAATATTCTCCCAATAAAATGTGCAATAACATATCATTATATAAGCACATAAGAATTTTCACTGAATATTTATATCTGACAATGGTTTAAGTAACTTCATTTATGGATTTTAGTCCAACATTTGAAAATTTTAATTTATTGCATGAGAAATCTTTCAATTTTAATAAAACAAACAAAAATAGGAATTTCATTCCCTTGATCCTTTCTTACTAATAATAATTTTAAAAAATGCCGAATTTGGATTTAAATATTCAAGCCTGTATCACAAAAAAATAATTGATTGATTGATTTGTTTAGCGGCATATCAACCCTTGATGGGTCATTTAATGCGAAAATCAGTTTTAAATTCCCCCAAAATATTCTTGCGACTTTGGTGAAGGATTTTTTATTTTTTTAAAAATAGAGTCTAGCGACTTTTGTGAAAGAAAAGGTGATCCCTGGTTGGGTGGGGGGTTGGGGGTGTCCTACCCCTCTGCAGGGCATGCAGTCAGCACATTCTAGGCCCCAGCCGACAGGGCCGGGAAAAATAATTAATGTAAACATTTTGCTAAAATAAGAAAGGTGAGGATACTAATCAGAATAATTCATGGAATAATGACAAGACTTCTTCTCAGAAAATCAGACAACAAAAAGGAAGGCCAGACACTGGCCAAAACATTGTGATCAAAACAATAAACACTGGGATAAATGTTTGAATAATTCATGAAATAACAACAATATTTCATTTCAAATTTTGAGCCAACATTAATAACTATCTTTAAGAATTTAAACACTGCAAGGGTATAACAAGTTAAAAATAAAGTGCTTTCCAGCATAAAGCATTAAGATCAATCATTTATGAAAAACTGGAAAAGTATACAAAAGAGCAAGCTACTGTTCAGATGCTACAGAAACCTTCCTTTTCAAAAGTATTCAATGTTTCATTATCCATAGGCATGTACTGCAGATAAAAGAAACTACTTTTTATTGATGTCACTCAGAGACAGAACATCATATTGAAAGCAAGATGATCTCATTTTAGCCGTCAGTTTGATGATGCCCTTTGCCATTCTTGCTAGAATTATGGGTCATTTCTTCTAGTAATCAGTTAACACTATAATAACCAAATGATTAAATTCTGTTTATATGATTTACAATGGAAAATCATTGATTTATTATTGAAATAAATACATTTTTGAATACTTGTAAAAAAAGACTTATTTCTGATCTCTGAAAGCATTTGTTGATTCTTCAATAACTACAGAATTTGAAAAGGAGTTCCCCAAACTAAAATACACTATGAGGGTTAAAAAACGAGCCAATGTTAATTTGAAGTAAAAAACCTTTAAAAAAACAAAGAATGTAAGTAGAAAACAAACACATAATATATACAGTACTTTTAGCAGAACACTGAAAAAAAATCTATATTCTCAGAATTTCAAAATATAGCCTTTCAAGCATATTGAAACCAATATGAATCATACCCTGTATTTATTTCTATAGTAAGTCATTTGCAATACTTTCCTACAGTAATTTCTGTTCTGTGTTGCTATAATTAATGAAAAGCAACTATCATCCTTTTCCTGCCACTTACAAAACAATGGATGTGAAAAGAGAAATCTGTAATCCTGTGTAGAGGCTCTTTTTCAAATGTGCAAAGACTGAGAAGTAGATTTCTGAGTCAAAATACATTGAATCTCCTCATCTCATACTTTACAAGAGTTATCATTATTGTTATTATGGAATAACTGCACAGAAACAAGATGGAAGATTTTAGCCAAAACAATACTTTAAAAAAACAAAAAAAACAAACTAATCAAGCTTTTGAATACATTTAAAAAGATAATATGCTGGAGTTAGAAATAAAAGTGTCCTGTTAAAAAAAAATACAATAAAGAATTAAAAAAAAAATATTTTAAAATGGAACCAAACTTTTTTTTTTCTGTTTTAGCAATTACAATATTTGTAATTTTCTCCAGATTTCCACCTGCTCATGAATTTCAACCCTTTACTTTTAAATTGAAAAAAAAAACAGAAAAAGAAAAATTATCATTATTATTTTCAGCATCCTCTTCCTGCAGGCACAAGTAAATTGGAAAAAAATTAAATTGGAGAAAAAGCTTAAACAAAAGAATTGAATAATATAAAGAGGCCGCAGAAGAAAATTTGTAAATGAATAAATAAATAAATAAAAATAAAATACATATTTAAAAAAATAAGAAATAATAATTATCATACTGAAAATAGCAAGCAGAACATAATAGTACAATACAAAAATAATAAAAGTAATAAAAAATAATAATAAACCGAGAAAGAAATATTTAGAAAGAAAAAGATGATGAATTTGGAATAATAATTATAATAATGACCATATAAGAATAAAAAAAAAATCAGGTCTGGTTAGTCACTCAATAGAAACTGTCACATGACCAATGTATTTTGCCAGCATGTCATGTTGGGGGTGATCAATTAAAAAAATTGGAAAAAAGGGGTGATCAATGAATAAGTTACTTCTCTCGCCTTTTGTTGGGACCAATTATAGCATAAACTTAAACTTAAATTGAACCACCCACTAAAAACCTATTTTTAGGGGGAATTCTCAAAAATAAAAAAAAATGTTTTTTCTAGACATAATAAGGAGTAAGTGTTAGAATTTTCAGCCCTTTAACTCTATTGTATCTACTGTATGCGCGATACATATATAGCCAGCCAGCCTGACTTAAAAACTGAAGAAACCTATGGTGACAGTTTTGGTTGAAGGTTTCTAATAACCGTAAAAGAATTTTAAAAACAGAAAAGAAATCCTGAAGTGATAATAGAAGAACAGGAGATGGAAAAGAAATGTCTGTTAACAAAGAATAAAATATCAAATAATTAAGAAAAGGCAAATGAGAGAAAGAAATGGATGGAGAAAAGAAAAAAACAAAACGAAAAATAATTTCAGAGTCAAAACGAAAATAATAAGTTATGTTAAATACATAAAATAACGACAACACATTTTTAAAAAATGCCATCATTATAGCAGTGAAGAAGAGTCGATAGAAACTATTTTAATATTAAAAATGTAAGAAAATAATGGTGATGATGATGGGGAGAAAAAATCCAAATGTATAAAGAATATATATGTATACATACACAAGAAAAAAAATAAGACCACAAGACAAGAATCTTAAGCTGAGAAAAAAAAAATTCTTCTTTCAGAAAAACCATCATCTTTTGATCGCTCTTCATTGAAATATTGACGGAACTCTAACGCATTTATTTATCACGAAAGAATGCCTATAATTGGTCAGTGCTCCCAGGGAAAAGCACGACATCATCAATTAAGATTTCCAGTTTGAAAAATATTGATCTCATGTCAGAGAATTTTGTATTTTCTCGTCTCCTGTACTTCTTAAAATTTTCTGTTTTTAATTATTTTTTTCAAATCTGTTTTTTTTTTTTTATTTCACATTTTCTTCACAATTTTTGTCTTTTAATTTCTTTCTTGGTTTTTCTTCTTTTAGCTCCTTCGATTTCTTTTTCCTTTTTTTTCCCCGCCCTAAATCTTTGCTTTGCGGAATTTTTGTTTCTTTTTCCATTTCTCTTTCCCCCTCCCCTCGTCTCATCTTCCTTATTCTGTCATTCCCCTAATTCAGACAAATGTTGGTTATTCATCAAAAAGGTGTTCTTGTGGTGGAGGATATTTTCATACCAATGAACAATCCATTTGAATGTGTGTGCACATGCACGCACACAGACAGACATGCTTACTCATCATAAAACCAGCACATCCACACATATAATCCATGTAAGAATTAGTACACACTTTAAAAAACTTTAAACTTTAAAAAAAACATATATATAGGATAAGAAACCTACTTACAATAAAACCAATGTTTCAGTTTGTATATACACTTTTATAAAAAGATTATTGTCAGTATCATTGCTTATTATTTACCATCATGACTTGCATTGGATATAGCAGCCATGAAGTCACTTGTCAATGTAATCATCCAAATCCCTCTGCTTCCTATGTTCTTTTTGATAATATAATAACATTTATGAATGTGTAGTGTTTACACATTTTCATACACAAAATGAACAGTCGGAGGCATAGCTGAGGGAGTGGGTCGGGTAGAGATTTTAAATCGACGAAAGGAGGGCCCCAAAAAGCTTTATGAATAGTAGTTCACCTACTGCATTTTTACAAACATTATACATTGACTAAATGTTGGAGGAGGCCCCTCAAGGAGCCAACTCCCTGGGACCTCAAATCTCTTGCCAGGCTTTTCAAAGGTTTGACTATTCAACACGCTCACGGACCCCAGGCTCTTGAAAGGTCTGCCCACGGACCCCCAGTAATACCTTTGTGGACCCTCAGAGGGTTGCGGCCCCCAGGTTGGCAACCGCTACACTACATGTTGAATTCTCCACCTACGCTCATGTGAACAGTATGTATGTGCATTTACTACCAAGCCACATAAATGAACCTACAGACGTGAGAGGTGTTGTGACTTGTAGCTATTTGATAGTTCACCTGTGGTCTATGTTCCTAACTTAGTAGATGGCTTTTCTTTCCAGCTTTGCTGAGGCAGGCCCTCCCACAGATTATGACAAGTTAGTTTGCAGCAATTACCTTTGTGAGTGGGAATTTCAAAGTTAGATCCTTTCCAGGCATTTCTGATCAATGTTTCATTTTCAATTTCTCGAATGCAACTTTTCCCTGACAAATTAATTTCCGCCAAGAATCAGAGTCACTTGCCTGAAACTCCAAGTCATCAACTGAGATATTGGAGCTTTAAGTGTGACCTTCAGACAATCCCTGTACCTCATCTTTGACTTATGAGGAAGACGTTTTCCATTAGCAAGCTCTCCATACAAAAGCTGCTTGGGGATTCTTTCATCACTCATTCTTACTAAATGACCACTCCTTTGTTGTCTACGCTTCAGGACTGAGGCTTCAATTCTATCACAGTGACATCTCACAAGCACCTCAACATCACTTATGTGCATTTCTCAAACATTGTTGATGAAAGCGCTCCAGCTGTCTTATATGAAGACAATAGGCCACCCATGTCTCATATACATAAAGCAAAGAGGTCAGTACACAAGCATTGTATACCCATATCATTGTTCCTTGTGATATGTCACTTTGTCCCCAAAGTCGTTGTTCCAGCTTTCCAAATGCATCACTGGTTTTTTTTAATCCTATGGGAGATTTCACTGTCAAGGGTACAAAATCTGTTGACAGTGCTTCTAAGATACACAAACTTGTCCACCACTGCCAGACATTTGCCACATACATAGACATTTGGATCACTGTACGGCTTGCCAGGTGCAGTTTGAAACATCACCTGTGTTTTCTTGAGACAAATGGTGAGTCCCAGCAAGCTTTATTGAATCCATCCATGAGATGCTGCATATCATCTGCAGTGTGGGCCACAAGATCACAATCGTACAAAAGATGTACAAAAGATCTCTTACCAAAGATACAAATACCTTGGTCTTTTATGCAAATCGCCTGACGTTAAACAAATAGCCAGAAGTGCGATAGTGAATATAGACACCATGATTACAGTCCTTAAACGCCATGCAGAAGACCATGGCAAAGTACAGTGCAAATAGTGTAGGTGCCAGAATAACACCCTGTTTTATTCCATTTTTAACAAATATTGGTTCTGACAGTTTTTCACCAACATTAACCCATGCTATCATGCCAACAAGAAATGTTTGCAGTACAGCAATAAACTTTTCAGGGTAGCCAAGCTTCCTTAGAATCTCCCACGTAATTCTGTTTATAGGTATCAAAGGCCTTAGTTAAGTCAACAAAGAATTGATACAAGTCCATACCTTGTTCAAAACACTTTTCCTGTAATTGTCTTGCCGAGAAGATTAGATCAGTGGTTCCACGACTAGTGCAGAAACCAGATTGTGATTCATATATATATATTAAAAAAATATATTTATTATGGGATCTGCTACAGATTGACAGTCTGT
>VCCN01000387.1:26338408-26360006 GCA_006491835.1 Architeuthis dux
CTATATATATATATATATATATTACGCACACACACACAAATATGCGGGATTGTATACAGTGTGCACAAATATGCAGTTATTCTTATTGGTATCTATATGCTAGGTTTCATGTGTGTCTATAGTGTGTGTGTGTGTGTGTGTGCATAAATAAATGTGTCTGGATATGAATGTATAGAATAAATTAAATGAATGCGTCTTCATACAAAACAGTGAACATGTTTCAAGTATAAATATATAAGTGTGAACGACTGACTACACAATATTTAAATAAAAAAAGAAATTTCAAATAAGGCATTGAGCAGGGAAAGCTTTTAACTTTCTTTCTTCTTCTTGTCATGAAGATGCTTTTGGGAAGAAAAAAAAAAAAGATTTATTATTATTAAGATTATTATTATTGCTGCTTTTCGTTTTTGATTTTTTGAAACTAATGAAAACACCCACACAAAACAAGCAGAAAAAAGAAAACAAAAAACATTGCACATGTTCTCGCTTCCCCTACCTCACTCAAAAATTTAAAAATTAAATAAGCATCAAAAAATTTTTTAAATTGTTTTTAAAAAAAATCCATTCTCCCTATCCACCTCCAATTAAAATATTTTTTCGTTTTACTCTTTTTTCGCCTACTCCTTCTGAATTAACTGACTTTTACAATTGTCAAATGGAAGCACAAATACAAACAAACACTTTTGACTGATGGGCATTGAACAAAGCAAAGAAAGTGAGGAAAACACAGACACACACACACACACACAAATAAACAGTAAAAATAACAATAAATAATAATCAATATTCATTTTTATTAATCAGTCCCAAAGACTATCTTTTTTCAGCTTTGCCATCTCTCAATCCCCCTCATTCAAACAATACCATTTCCTCCATCACCCTCTCTTGTCATGATTATCACACTTTCTTCCCGACATTTTTTTTTCTCCAATAATCCTCCCTTTCTACCACTCACTTTGTCACTATTTTTTCCTTTCACTCTTTCTCACTCTCTCTATAACCACTATTTATTATTAATTCCTTTACTTTCTTGACATTTTATTCTTCTCTTGACCTTCCTCTTTTCCCCTCTCTCTCTCCTCCCCATTTCTTGTCCAAATGTTTTTAAAAAGTTAATCCTTCTCTTCTATATTATTTGTTACTTCTCTATTTCTCAGCATTTTCTCTACTTCTCTCTTGTGCTCTAGTCATCTTTCCTCTTCTTTTCTCTTCCCGCTCACTGTCAGACACCACATTCTTTCTTTTTTTCCCCTCCGCTAATTCATTTTAATCTTTCCATTCACCAGTCTTCCCTCTTCCCCTCACTATTCTTTCTTTTATCTTCTCTTCCTCTCTCTCTCTTCCCCATAACCTTTCCCCCTCCATTTTCTACCTTTGTTTTCTTCTCCTATCCCACTCCCACCGTCCTCCAATCTCCTACTACTTCTTTTCCCTTTCTCCTCCTCTCGACAGCTAAAACTTATTGATTTTTTAAATAAAAAAAGGACTCAAAATGGCAGACATTTGTCAAGTATACACATTAGAGCTACACGCAAGAGAAGGAGTGCTTGAATAAATTAGCGGGACTTCTTCAGCCCGATTATGATCTTTGCCTGTCAATGGCAAAAGAGAAAGCAAACACATTTGGTGGGAAGGTGAAAACAGACCCACGGCCAACCTGCCCATAAAACAGCAATAGCCACCGTACCAACAAATGGGGTGACAAGCAACAATGAGAAAACAATTTATGGCAACACACACATTCAAAAAGAAAGAAAATATATAAATGAGCGCAGTGGGGGGGAGGAAGGGGGTTATAAATCCACAATTAAAAAAAAAAAAATTAAAAAATTGTTATTTCATAACCATAACTCATGCTACATAGGCTTTCAGTAAAGAGTCTCAAAGCTAGAATCCTTTTTGAGAGCTGAGAATATACCAGAAGAATGAAGCATGTGAAGAAAAGCTAGAATCCTTTTTGAGAGCTGAGAATATACCAGAAGAATGAAGCATGTGAAGAAAGTTAACAAACTTGTTAAGATCAACCATATATGTATAAGATATGATTGCCAAATAGGAAGAAATTATTTTGTTATGGGCAGGACCATCGCCAGGGTACAGAGAGTAGGTGGGGAGCATCCATTAAGACCTGGAGTGGGGGGTGAGTAGAAGTGCTCAGTGTTGCTAAAATAGCATTAAATCTTTAAAAATAGCCAAAAAACGCCCCAAAAAGATACTAAAAATGGTTAAAAAGATACTAAAAATGGTCAAAAAGATACTAAAAATGGTCAAAAAGATACTAAAAATGGTCAAAAAGATACTAAAAATGGTTAAAAAGATACTAAAAATGGTCAAAAAGATACTAAAATGGTCAAAAATACACCAAAATATGGCCAAAATGTTTACACAAACATTCTTATTGGCCATCTTTTTACCACTTTGCTCTGCCAAAACAAAAAACGTCCAAGTGTAGAAAGAAGGTAAAGCAGTTTCAAGTGGCGGAGATGTGTCGTAAAAATGGTTTATGTTGTAAAAATTAGCACAAAAATTATTCACATCACATTCACCGGGGGTGCCAAGTGATTCACCCCCCCCCCCCCAATGACGATGGGTCTGATTATATGTACAGTTACAATAACAGAGTCAAGAAATCAATTGTCATGGGTTAGGGAACAGATGCTAATGGACTGGAACCAAAGTTAAAGTTAATAGGACAGCTTGTATTCTATATGAGACAATGGTCAAACTCTATGAATACCAAATCAAATAGAATCATAGTATCTCTATTTTGAACTCTTCAACATATGAAATGATTTTAAAAATCAATTGTGTTTAAGCTTTAGAATCTGCAAACTAGCATAGTAGAAGAATACTAAACTTCAGATATCATATAATATTCTTAGGACATGTTATGCATAGATGATGAAAGACAACAGCATTGCAGATTGCAAGGTTTCCATCTCCTTATAATTATAACATGTCAAGATAAGAAGGTTAGAATATCTGATAAATAACTGTTTTATTGGACATACAATGGTCAACAGAGGAATTGTTATCTAATTTAATTATGAAAAACAAAACTTTGCCTCTGTCGGACAATATATCAGTTTGAATAATAGCCAAACGTTTTGAGTTTATAAACAGACTACAATTCTAAAGATTTGAATTATTTTAACTGCAAAAATAAAAGTATTACAGATTTTACAAGTTCTAAACTGTTAGATTCTTACTTAAAAAAACAAACCGTATTTACTTACAGCATCTCAAAATCTCATATATCCACACTTTTAGTAGTGTCACTTGACCCATTGTTCATGAGGAGCATTTTGATTCAAAGAGCACTTTAACAACATTTCATTGTTGTTTTAAGACCAGCAGCAGATATTAATGTTTTAAAGAATCCATACAACTTGTTTCTCTTTCATCTCACCATGTAAATCTTTTTTTTTTTATAATCGTGTGTATGGCATGCAGGTATTTTCATGCATAAATACTCAGGTACAATGGATTAATCAAGCAAGGATCAATATTTCAGAATCCAGGTGGAAAATTTCTTGTACTCTTCAAAGGGCACTGACCCAAACACAATTTGGTATTACACTCCCTAAATCAAACAACCAAGCTTCACAGAAAGAAAAAAATTATATATATATATGCATCACCAGCTGGTTTCATAAAGTCTGCTATGAGAATGGAATAAGTAGATATGGCCACAATTCTGTAAGCCTGTCCTTGACCAATCTTGTTATGGAATTATTGTTCAATATGGCTTTAACAATTCTTGCATTGAAATCAATGACCATGGATTCCTTTACTGAATGTAAAGAAAACTCAAATAAATCTGATCAGTCCAAAGAGTAGATATATGCATACAAAGTAGCCTTAGATGGCTAAGATGAGATGGCTTCAATATATGAATTAAAATCTTATATCCCTACACACACATCTTATAGGCCCCCGTCAAGGTTAACTATGGTGGTAACAGCTTTTTGCTACTACTGCCTGGGCAGGTGAGGTAGTTATGGGAGAGTGGTTTTCCAAGTGTTCACTCTCCCACTCTCTTATGTATTGTCTCTGTATTGAACAGGAAACCAATGAAACAATATCAGTAGATATTTACAGTTTTAATTAGAAATCCTAGGATCTTTATGCTTTCAGTCACTCGAAAGTCTGCCAATGATTTATTTCATATTTGTTTTCACCAAAAAGAGAAATATTTTTTTAATGGCTAAGTTATCTATTAAGTAGTGTATCACTGCTAGCAAATATAATAAATAATTGTCAACTTATAAGGGACGGATTATAGGAGGGGTATTATCTGGATTACTGCTCACCACAATTCCTCCTAATCAACAACCTGAACAGTTTTCATGATCAACCTATTAACTATAAAACAAGCACATAACAGTGTAATATTTGTAACCATAAAATCAAATGGTAGAATTATTAGACAAATACATCAAAGCTTTCATTCACTTTAATGGTTACATATACAGGGTGCCACAGAAGCAACTCTCAATTTGTCCCAAAATTAATTCCAGTTCTAAGGGAAGCAACTATTAAATTATTATTAAAAGCATACGGAAGCAACTATTAAATTATTATTAAAAGCATTAAATAGTTGCTTCTCTTAGATAGAACTGGCATTAATTTTGGGACAAATTGGGCATTACTTATGGGACACCCTATATAGTTACACAGTAAATTCTGGTTGTATGCGAAAAATGAACAATTGTATTTTAGCACCGATTCCATCTAAATCTAAGTAGGCAAATTTTTAGCTTTTCTTACCTCCACTCCCCCCGGCCACTCCCATGGTTAACTTTAGTCATTTTCTGCACTAACAAATTCTGGCAGTTGGGGGAAAATATTCATGATTAAATTTTGCAATTGAACAAGTTTTGGTCCACAAATGGTTGCACATTGAAAATCAGGAAAAAAAAGAAAGGATTTTCAGTGTTCAAGAATTAATACAAGCATTACTGGAATAATAGTATCATCAGTGTAATATTACTTTTATATTAGGCTGAGTGGTTGGAGATTTTCTAAAAACAACAATATGCAATTGCCTCATTTTTATTTATTCTTTGCAACTTTTTTGTTAGCACAAACCTCCGACACACACAGCCGATCTGGCCAGGGATTTGTCCTGACACTGGAAAAGTTCAGAAAAAACCTTGCTTGGCATTCATCCCATGACCCTAGTCCAGCCAGATTTTGTGATCAAAGTTCAGCATGCCCAGGATTCGTCCTGTGAAAATATTGAGCCTACCCTAATGTCCTTGTGACATTAGTCGCTGGGACTAGGGAGATTTTTAGGACTGTCTGCACGTATCCGTGCGGGGCCTCCACACTAAACCGACTGTGTGTCAAATTTGCCCTTGTGGGAAGGCAAATAAAGAAAATAACCTCCGACACACAAACACATTGAATATTTTGGGGAGAAATTCACTGAGTATCAAACATTATGTTGAAATAAATATTTTTCAATGCACTAAAAGCAAGTGCTCACCTGTCCTTTCAATACTGTGAAATTCTTACAATGTACAGTCATATAAATTTGCATCGATAATAAAGGTATATTTTTTTACAAAACCAGTGAGAAATACAATTACTACGAATGACTTCCAAGAAAAGGTATATTTTTACAGCATTACAGGTGCATGCTGACAATATTCAATCGCTCCTCTTCAAAGAGTCGATACAAAGTCTTCAGGCAAAATTTATTTTATAAATATATAAAGAAGTCTGTCCTCTAGTCTCAGAACAGAATTTTTTTCCTTTCGGATGTCTTCTATGCCGATTGTTGTAATTCAACGGAAGTATATTTCATAGCTGTTTTCAGTTCCTCAACCAATCTTAGAAAATGCCATATCACAGAACCATCAAGTGTGGACTTCAAGGAGGCTATGCCATGTTTGATTCACATCCACTAAATTTTTCATTCAGAAAATCTCTTACCCAGAGAGCAAAACGTGTTGGTCCTCCATCCTGTTGGAGAATTGCCCGTGCCTCGAGCCCTCTCCTATGCAGCTGTGAAACGAACCATTCCTGGAGCATAGTCAAGTAAGTATCGTGACTAACACTTGAACTAAAAGATTTTTTTAAATAAAAAATCTTGGCTAAGAGTAGCACTTAGAACAGAATAAAATTTTGCCCAGAGACTTTATCCGCTGCTGAATAGACATATCTGACTTACATTAACTAATTCACAAATAATTTTTATGAGAGGAATATTCTCCTTTAGGATACATTAATTTCAAGCAAGCTTTTATACTATCCACAAACGGTCCAATTTTTAGCTATCTATCAATAGGTGTGTGTGTGAAAAAAAATATGAGAGGTGCATTTTGATTTTTATTGCTGACATTTCAGGTTCAAACACAGTACTTTCCACTGAACTTATTTGCTTTTCTGGTAGGTGTGAATGTGTAATTATTTATATTCTTTGTCATTTGATAATTGTCATTTATAGAACTGTGTGCACAAAAATGGCTACAAAAGGCATCAAAGTGAAGAGAATATGGAAAGTTAAAAGAAATCCATATACTGAGGTCTCATGTTGCCAAAAGAGGTGATTGAGGGAAACCCTGCCTTTCCCAAGGCAAAAAGAGTAAACACAACACCAGCTGCGACCACAACTGCAGCAACAATTTAGCCACCAATTAAAAAGACGGTTTATGCTTTTTTTTCTAAACTAAAATGCTCTGGTGCAATGATACCTACATAGATTAGTTTTGTGGGCAAGATATACTTTTTGTCAATGTTTGCAAGATACACCTTTTGTCAATGTTTACAAAATGAAAAACAAACAAAGACCATCCTTTTGTCACCTCATACAAACGCAACAGAAGGATGCATTCTTGTTTACATCCAGAAAATATAAACTGATAATGTAAATAGATATTTTTGCAGGGTTTGGGTTGAGTGATTCATAAATACATATTCCACAAAATATTATTTATTTTTATTCTGAAATATTGCAGATAAGATCTAGGGATCCCTTCATTGACCACACAGTGTTAACTGTTTATCATGATGTATTTTCATCTATATAAAAAAAAAGAGAGATTTTCTAGCAACTTACCATAAATCTTTGTTGGTTTTCTTCAAACTGCTGTCTCCTGCACCTGATAACCTTTCATTACACTTCTGTGCTCGAATATACCTAAAAGAAAACAAGATACAATGTTCCTTATCATCACATTGACTAACATAAAATTTCTGAATAAAATATTAAAGAATAATAATTCAAACTGACAATTTTCATTGAACTGACCAACCTAACAGATCAACATGAGGTCTGTCCAGAAAGTGTCCAGCCATTTTGAATATCTCAAGAACAGGTTGTGTGGCCTTGATGTAACTAGGCAAGCAATCAGAGAGGACCTTACTGCGCATGCACAAAGAAACAAAATATGAGAGTGATGGAATGAGGAGAAAAAGAAAAGCAAGAAAATAGAGAGGGAAGCAGAAATTTACAGAGAGAGATCAAGGAGATAAAGAGGAGAAGAGTGGGAGCAAAAGGATATGGTCAAGGAGAAAAAGAAACAAAAGAAGAAAACAAAACTAGAGAGAGGGAGCTGGTGGGACAAAAAGAGAGGGGGGAAAAGAAGAGGAAATCAAGATAAAAGAGAAGAAATGAATGAGGATGGCAAACAAAATAATGGGTAGAATAAGGAAAGAGAAAATGCAGAAAAGATACTCTGAAAATGAGAAAGAGGTTTCTTAGGGTTGAGATTACAGAGAGAGAGAAAGAGGAGCGGAAAAATTTGAGAAAGGAAATAATGAAAGAAAGGAACAAAAGAAGGCAGATCTGGTTAGTCATTCAATAGAAACTGTCACGTGACCAACTTCCTTTGGCAGCATGCCGTGTTGGGGGCGATCAATTAAAAAAATTGGAAAAGGGGGTGATTAATGAATAAGTTACTGCTCTTGACTTTTGTTGGGCAGTGATCATTAAAAAAGTCTGAATTTTCAAAAAACAAGCATGAATGCTGCCAGACACACACACTAAGGGACCAATTTAGCATAAACCTACATTGCAAATTAGATCCCAAACTAAAAACCTATTTGGGGTGGAATTTTTAAAAAACAAAAAAGAATATCATTTTTAGACATAATAAGTAGTAAATGTTTTAGTGTAAGTGTGAATACTGCAGGACACAAACTAAGGGACCAAATTAGCATAAACTTACATTGCAAATTGAACCCCCGTTAAAAATCTATTATGGGTGGAATTTAAAAAAATGAAAAAAATAAAAAATGTTGTTTCTAGACTAGGAGTAAATGTTTAAATTTTCCAACCCTCTAGCTCCATTGGTGTGGCCTGTATACACAGCATATAGATAGCCAGCCAGACCAACTTAAAAGCTGAAGAAACCTATGTTGACAGTTTTGGTTGACAGTTTCTAACTGACAGGAAAGAGAGAGGAGTTGATGATGATGAGGATGTGGTGGTAGCAGTGGTGGTGGAGACAATATAAAACTTGAACTTCAGTTCAATTTGCTGCTTGGAGATGTCTCAATAATTGCTTTTGATTCCAGCAACCAATTTCATATCTTGAAGAATTCAGAGAAATAAATTTGACAACAGAAATATGGGAGGGCAGCCATTGCTGATATGGAGATGGTTTGGGAGGGGATGAACATTATGAAGAGAGGGAGAGAAATGTGGAGAGAAAAAGAAGGAAGGGAACAATGAAAAATGATGAAAAGAGAAAATGGGGAAAAGAAATAGAGAACAAAAAGAAGAAGGAATGGGGAAAGAGAGAGAAAAGTGGGAAATAAAGTGGGACAGAGAAGAGAGAAAGAGAAAAAATAGGAAGCAGACAGAGGGAGCAAAAAATAGAACTGAAAAATGGAAAGAAAAGAGAAAAATAAGAAGAGGAGGGAGAAAGTTAAGTAAAAGGAGAGGAGGAAGAAAGAAATGAGAAAGGGGAGAGACAAAATAGGAAAGCTAGAGAGTGAGCAATGGGAGAGCAAGGGGGAAATGTGATGAGAGAGAGCGGAGGAAGAGAAATGAGGGGAGAAATGGGAAAGAGAGAGAGAGAGAGAACAAGAAGAATTTGGGAAAGAGAGAGAGAGAACAAGAAAAAATTGGGAAAGAGAGAGAGAACAAGAAAAAATTGGGAAAGAGGGAGAGAACAAGAAGAAATTGGGAAAGAGAGAGAGAACAAGAAGAAATTGGGAAAGAGAGAGAGAGAGAACAAGAAGAAATTGGGAAAGAGAGAGAGAATGAGAAGAAATTGGGAGAGAGAGAGAGAGTATTTGAAAAATAGAAAATGGAAAAGAGAGAGAGAGAGCAAAGAGGAAAAATGGAAAAGGGATACAGACAGAGCGAAGTGGAAAATTGGGAAAGAGAGAGAGATAGTAAAGAGGAAAAATGGGAAAATGAGCAAAGAAGGAAAAAACCTGAGAAGTAGATGTAGGAGTATGAAGCCAAAAGAAAATGAGAAAGAAGGAAAACAAGACAGCAAAGGAAGAAAAAAAAAAGAGTGAGGCTTAAGAAAAGAAAAAAAGGAATTAAAACAGGAGGTTGATTATAATGAACGAGACCTGGGTAGAAGTAGTGGTGGAACCAAAACGACACGGAGAGGAAAAGGGAAAACAAATGAGGAAAAGGGAAAACAAATAACAAATTTGAAGAAAAAAAAATTAATTTTTATGAAAATAAAAAGTGAAAAAGAAAAGATTTTTTTTCGTTTCTTAAAGAAAGAATTTTTCCAGATATTTTATAATAAAAATTTGGATTGCATTGCTTCAGCTTGGGGGCAATGGACAAGATGAAAGAAACAGCATTAATTAAATGGCATTTTGCACAGGATGAACAAGATGGAGGAAAGAAGTAAAGAAAGAATAATGAAAAGAATAAGGATGATAATAATAATTGAAATGGGAGAAATAATGAAAATAATGATGATAATGATAAAATATGATAATTTTAATAATGAAAAATAATAAATAATGACAGAGGTAACAAAATAATAATGACAAATGTAATAATAATTATAATAATAATGACAGGTCTGGTTAGTTACTCAAGAGAAACCATCACTTGACCAACATCTTTAGGCAGCATGCCATGTTGGGGACGATCAATTAAAGAAATTAAAAAAAGGGTTGATCAATGAATAAGTTACTTCTCTCGCCTTTTGCTGGGCAGTGATCACTAAAAAAGTCTGAATTTTCAAAAAACAAGTCTGAATGCTGCTGGACACAAACTACGGGTCCAATTTAGCATAAATTTACATTGTAAATTGAACCCCCCCACCAAAAACTATTTTTGAATAAACATAAAACCGTTTTTTCCAAACATAATAAGGAGTAAATGTTTAACTTATCAGCCCTCTAGCTCCATTGGTGCGGCCTTTATGCATGACATGTGTGAATGCTGCTGGACACAAACTAAGGGGCCTATTTAGCACAAACTCACGTGCAAATTGCACCCCCCCTCCACTAAAAACCTATTTTTTTCTAAACATACTAAGGAGTAAATGTTTAAATCTTCAGCCTGCTAGCTCCCTTGGTGTGGCCTGTACACATGAGACATAAATAGCCAGCCAGACCAACTTAAAAACTGAGAAAACTTATGTTGAGAGTTTTGGTCGACTGTTTCTAATATTGAATACAAATTATGTAAAAGTTTTGTTTTGCGCATCAACACCAATTACAACCAAGAATAAGCGAGCTGCATCAAAAATAAAATCATGTTCAAAAGTAAAAAAAATAGTGATAGCAAGAGTTAAATTAGTAATAATAATTAATATAATAACGAAATAATCAATGAAAAATAATGATGATGATGATAATAATTATGACTATTTATATATACTATTTTTTGTACGTTAAGATTAAAATGAATTATGTAGTACAAAGTACAGTATTCATTCATAAAATATGTAGCAAACAAGACTCTCCTTGTTAACCCCTAAAACTTGAGCAGACTTGTAAATTGATAAATTCATGCTTGCAAATCCACAGGATAATAGTAATAATAATGATAAAAATAGTGGAATTTATGTCATTGAGAATAGGAAAATTGTTATAATCATTAATCAAAATGATGATGATGAAAAACTGTAAAAATATAATAATGATGTTGATAATCAAAATAAAAAGTTATGATGATTAAGAAATGCCAAAAAGAGAGGCAAAATAAAAAAAAAGCTGGAAATTTCTAAATTATACAAATGAGGAAAAAAATAAAGCAATGAATGAATGTATTTAAAAGTAATGTGAAAAATATTGATTCCACGACAAAAATCTTAAAAAAAACCCAAAACAATCAACTTGAAAAATTTGGAGAATGAGAATTGAAAAAATAATAATAAAGCCAAAAGAAATATATTGAAATAAAATGTCAAAATAACAATATGAACAAAAGTTTTTAAAAAAATAATAAACTGAATAAACTGAAGAAAAAAAAAGAAGAAAACTATCATAAATGCAAATAAGGGAAAAATGTAAAATAATGAAGGAAAAAATCCCACATGAGCAAATAATGAAACACAAAATCATAGGAATATCTTTTGGCAAGATTCCAGCTATTTTTGCAAGCCAAGAATTGTTCAGCATGAACAGCTTACATTGTTTGGGGATTTGCAGATGGTGAAGGAACTGGATTCAGACAAATGTTTAAGTCAAATGTTTGAAAAAAAAGAAAGATTTTTTTTAAAGATTTTGGTTTTGGAAACTAGCAAAAAAAGAAATATTTGAATAAATGAGAATAATTTCTAAACAACTGAAGCATTTTTGTGAGGTGCATAATTATAATAATTAAAATTGAAAAAAAAAAAGCTTTTTTTTTCAGTTTCTTAAAATTTCAGTTAAAACAAATACTTGAATAAATGAACATGTCTCCTTCAGAAACAAAAAAAAAAAAAAAAATATTCAGAGGTAGAGGGAGGAGGGCTAAATTTAAAATCCTCAAATCAAATTTATTCAACTTTGAAGAAATTCAAATGAAAACTCCTAAATTTTAACATCAAAACTGTCAGCTTTCCACACACATATACACAAGTCAGAAAGATTTTTTTCATAAACTCCAATCTTAAAAGATATTGTAGATTCTTTGATGCTTGAACAATTAATCGATGCTAAAGAAATTAAAGATACACAGAAAGTGTCCCACAAAAATTATCATCTCAATTCGAAACATACACCTTTTAGATGCACTGAGATGAGTCCTCAGTGATGTTGTTTGCTTAGTATCATCAGGGGTTTTGGGTTTTTTAACATCATACTCTCTCCACCAGGTAACAACAGGCCCTCATCTTGGTCGCAATACGCTACTGTAGTTTTTAAAAATAACTTTGTTATATTGCATTATTTACCTCTGCCAACAAAGTTGGAGAGGTATATGTATTTGGTCGCGTCTTTCCGTCTGTCCACACAATATCTCCAAAAGTACTCAATGGAATTTTGTGGCAGGGTGGGCAATGGGGTAAGGAAGGGTCGGTTAAATTCGGGAATTTATTTTTTGATTGTGAGATATTTTTCCGTCCCCCCCCCCTAAATTTATGTATACGCTCATGACTGTCCACACAATATCTCAAAAAGACCTTGAAAATCTGTAGAAGGGTGGGCCATAGGCTACAGAAGAAGTGATTACATTTTGGGGAAGTTCAATGCACAATTACCTCCCCTAGATTGTAGTTATATGCATACCTTCCAAGCCTCATGCATTTTTGCGTGAGACACACGCATTTCGTTACATTCTCACGCACACACACATTCTGTTACATTCTCACGCATTCTGTTACATTCTCATGCTCACACACATGAAAGGAAAATTCCCAGCCATTTTATTAAAAAAATGTTATATTCTAAAACTCATAATATTCATAATTAAAAGTAAATTTAAAACAAATTTTGATGTAAAAGTATGACAAGTTTTATATCTAAATAATGTGTTTTATATTATTGTGTCACTGCCTGATAAAATACTTTATACATTTTTTGGGAAACCATTCTTATATAAGCAAAAATATTCTGCATCATTTGCATAAATGATTCACAGACAAACTCAGAGATTAAGTGAATAAAACATAGCAAACCCTATTAAATGGACACAGAATATAAATAACATTTCCAGGAACATCAACATAAATATGGGTCATGTAGCACTAAAAATAACTGTTGTTCATGAAATAACTTGCTTTTAGTGCAAAGGTTAACATACTGATCCAATATATCATAAATCATCCTTAATTGGATGTTCTATTTAAAGCCAAAGCAAGACACCTTTGGACACTAGTTCATGGCTGCTATGCAATGTTTTTGCCAATCAAATTAAAATAACAATGATCTTAATTAAAACAAGACTATCAAATCTACAGACCAGAGAATTTATTTATCTTCATCATAGACATGTGAAAGCAAATTTAAGTACACATGCAAGAACATTTTTAGAACATTTTATTTTAATGTGAAAAAAGTATACAATTTGTATATACAAGCACACATCATAACCATAATATTTACACAATATCTAAGGCCTTAAACCTTTGCAGTGGTGTAATAAACATCATAATTCTTCTTAAAATCATTTGCATCTATTGATAGCACTACATATTCCGGTAATCTATTCCAAAGTCCCAACATTCTATTGCTAAAAAAGAATTTTCTGATATTCAATCTACTTCTATTTGCTTTTATGTGTGGCCTCTCAGTTCCTTGTACCCCCTTCTAGTAAAAATACATCAGGGTTTACTACTTCTAAACCATGCATAATCTTGAACATTTCTATTAAGTCTCCCCAATCTCTCCTATTTTCTAATGATGTTAATCCTAACAGTTTTAGGCTATCCTCATAACCCATACTTTTTAATTCTGGTACTAACTTATTTGTACATCTCCGGACTTATCAGATTTTTATCTCTCTCCAATATGGTGACCATGCCTGTGCACAGTACTCTAGGTGTGGATTGACATAAGTCTTATATAGTATAAGGAACGACTCCTTGTCTATATATGAAAAGGTATGCAAGAAAACATTCAAGAGAAAGTTAGAGTTTTTTTTAAGCCAAACTCATTCATTTCAAAATTCTATAAAGTTGAAAGCATATTTGGTTGGAAAAAAAATATCTTCGAAAAAGTTTCAAATTAAAAGTAGCAATTATATAACCTTATAAAATGTATCAAAAAGAAAAATCACAATCTCTTAATTATTTAAACTTGAAAAATATAAATCAGTAAGGGCATTTGGCTGTAAATATACAACCTTTGAAAAAAGTGATTCCCAAGAATAAAACCAAAAATCAAAACTTTGATTACTTTTAGCCAAGACTAAAATCATTTTTCAAACCATGAAGGTTGATATGAGGAAGAAATCTTTGTAATAGGAACTTTGTTCCAACCACAGAAAAAGGTTTCCAATAATAATGATCATGGTGAAGAAGGCTGTATAATATTTTGGCTCTTATAGACATGTATGGCAGAGCCTTGTAATTAGATATTGAATCTGTAATTTAAACATATTCATTTATATGAATAACAAATTAACTCAGATACAAAACAACATCTTTGTTGTCAGGGACAAGTCAGGATGATGACTCATAAGTTCAAACAACAAAATACTAGTAATTAAAGGATGACAACAAAAAGCATGTGAGATATATATATATATATATATATATATATATATATATATAATCCGTAGTCATCAAAATGCAACACAATGGTGCATAAGAATTCCAGTAGACCTTTATTTTCGGACAATGCTCGATACCTACGGTAGAGCAGATATTTTATAAATGATTTTTTATTGATCCACACCAAATCGTACAATTGGTTTCACATTTAAGATTTTCAAGTGGATCCACTTGAAAATCTTAAATGTCAAACCAATGGTAGCCTCAGTCATATTTGGTCTTAAAAACCTTTTGGTAAATGGTATTTAAAAATAATTTATAGATATAAAGCAATAAAAGTACTGTTGATGAGGATGACTTATGGCCTTTCACCTCTTCTCTCTCTGGTGGTGCTAGCTCTTGGCAGCTTGGTTATTGCAGGAATCTCGTAACCAGCATTGGATGTTAAACAGTTATTCAAGAGTACATTTTGGAATAGTCTACTTATAGCAGACATTTCAAAACATTTAATTACTCAGTTGGGAAATAAAACTGACTTGTATCCTAAGAAATGGTATAATTACTTGGTATTTATATTTTATAAAAATTAGCCAAGCAAATCAGTAGATTAGGAGATTTTATTTTTGATGCATTCATAGCCATGTAATTTTAAATAATTTGTTACAGGGCTGATACAAAATCAAATGTGTGTATACACACGTAAGCTTTTTTTCATTTTCATCCACTGTTCAAACTGAACTTGACTTGACTTTTTAAGCATTAGAGCATAGTATCAAAACCATCTGAGTAATTTAGACAAATATGTCAAATCATAAGTGGGATTCGAGTTAAAATATGTTTACTGCTAATAATATTCCGAAAAAAAAAAAAAAAAGAAAAGAAAATGAATCTAAAATAATCATTTCTTATTAAAAGCAATAAAAACAGGTCTGGATAGTCACTCAATAGAAACTGTCATGTGACCAACATCTTTTGGCAGCATGCAGTGTTGGGGGGTGATCAAATAAAATTAAAAAATAAAGTTAATTCTCTCACCTTTTGTTGGATCATTAAAAAGCCCGAATTTAAAAAACAACAAATGTGAATGCAGCCGAACACAAACTAAGCATAAACTTACATTGTAAATTGAAACCCCCACAAAAAAACCTATTGGGGGTGGGTGTAGATTTTGAAAAAACAAAAAAAATCAACTTTTTCCTAGACATAATAAGGAGTACATGTTTAAATTTTCAGTCCTCTAGCTCCATTGGTGCAGCCTGTATACGTGATACATACATAGCCAGCCAGCTTAAAAACTGAAGAAAAAATGTTGACAGTTTTTTGGTTGATGGTTTCTAATAGGATTTTTGCTTAACACGATGATCAAGACTCAAAGTAATGAGTCTCGCCAATTTCCATGTTGCAGTTCCTCATTTCTGCTCCATGTCTAATCAAGTGCTGTAGTGAGGGTGGACAGAACAAAACAAGATTCACAAAACATAATTTGACTAAGTTTGTTGGTTCAGTGTATCTTTTGTTACAACAAGTTTGATAGATACAAACACAGTCAGCATAGTTATTTTTATGCCAAGAATATTCCATTAAAATGTCTGAAGTTGACATTTCTGGAATATCTACTTGACCATGATTGCGGTGCGTTATATAATTCTCCAATATTGGATGTTTTCTTTTCATTCTACATTTTACACAAAACCAACCAAAAATACTACATTCACCAGCTTAGTTAATTATGATTAATATATAAGTAATATATAAGTAATACATAAGTAATAAAAATTAGCACCAAATATTGAACACATTGAGCTACAAATATTTATTAGCTCTAAATGTTAATGTTATGAGCTTTTTTCTTTTCCAGAATTTCTTAGATGTGCATTAAATCAGGACCTACATCTACCAATAAATGGAACCACCGTAGCGTCTTATATCACTTCATTACATCTAAAATGCATTAAAATAGATAGCGCATAATCGGAACTGAAGAGAAGATTTTCTACTACAGGCATTCATCTACTATGAAACTGGTTTGTTAAGTCTTTTTTTGTTAAATGACCCATGACAGACATCTATCTGGAGCTTTGATGCTGTAATTATCATTCTACAAAGACTTGATGATATTACGGATGAACGAATTCACTATTGAAGATATTTCCGACTCAGATGTGTTGTGAATGAGATAGCCATCAGTTTAACAGAGTTTAAAGATGATGATAATCAACTACACCCGATTTGAATTGCACAATGCAATGAATGAAGAATAGAACATCACCATCAACTCAGACTTATTTTGTAGTTGAGAATATGTAAATTATTAATAAACAATAATTGCCAGGTTTTCACCACAAAAATTCAATGGTTTCAATGTTAACGGCTGACAGAATGTTTATCAAAACACAACACACAGTGAAATCTATGCTCTGCTTATAATCTAACTACAATTGAAGAAATCTCTGTCTGTCTGTGTGCATGCGCTGATTACTTGACAACTGGCCACTGTACGAAGTTGACATTTGCCAGGTATATTAATCAGCACACATAAAGTTTGAAGTTTTTTGGATCAGCGGTTCTTGAGAAATCTAATAAAAATAACATTTAAAAAATTACAGATTATAGATCTTTTATAGATCTAAATTTAGAAATAAAATTTCTAAATTGGCAATAGATCAACATTTAGATATAAAATAACTAAATTGGCAATAGATCTAAATTTAGATAGAAAATATCTAAATTGGCAATAGATCAACATTTAGATATAAAATATCTAAATAGGCAATAGATCTAAATATAGATAGAAAATATCTAAATTGGCAATAGATCTAGATTTAGATAGAAAATATCTAAATTGGCAACACTGAAGAGAACTAATCAAAATACTTTGCAGCTCTAGTTTCTACACAGTCGGAAAATTATTTTACATGACTATTATGGCAGATTGCTCCACTCACCATAAAGTCTGGCCCTTTCCAAACATGCACCTTTGGAACTGACACTTCCCTAGTCTTTACTAATTACTAACAAGGGAATGCCACTCAGAAAGAAATGTTCATGACAAGAGTAGATGCTACTTGTACAAAATATTTATAAAATACTCACACACACACAAATCTTAACTAATTTGAGAAAAACAAATTATCTAAGGTAACAACTTGTATAGAACAGAAGTTGATTGTAACACAACAAAATACATAATTTGCATTAAAAAAATTATAAAATTAAAGTTTTTAAAAAAAAACCCAAAACAAACAACAACAAATATTTGCATAATAAAAGCAAATCAACTGTGTGCACACTAAATGGAAAATAACACACCTCAAGGCTGCAAGTGATATTTTCAAAAATATTTATGACACCATTCAAAGTAATTAAGGTTTTTGATTATTTTCACTGCAGGTACAAAGATGGAGAGCCAAATTTAAAAACATTATCATTATCATCATCATCATGGTAACTACTACCATGGTGGTGATGATAGAATCCAATGGCCAAATTAATTTAATCTTCATTTATAACCAAAATGAAATTTCTAGAAATAAAAGTATCAAAACCCCAAAAAATAGACTCTGCAATTTTATAAACAGAACTTTCCATCAAAATAACTTTCTGGACTGTCTCTACTATATTAACCATTCCTGTAACATTTTATCAAGTCAAATTCAACAGATGCAGCCGCATGATGTAGCACAAGGATAATGATGTTAATTATTAGAAACCGTCAACCAAAACTATCAACATAGGTTTCTTCAGTGTGGCTGACTGGCTATGTATGTATCATGCATATAGACCACACCAATAGAGCTAGAGGGCTGAAAATTTAAACATTTACTCCTTATTATGTCTAGAAAAAAAAAATTTGTTTTTGGAAATTTTTCCCCCGTAAATAGGTTTTAAGTAAGGGTTCAATTTACAATGTGAGTGTATCCTAAACTGCCAAAAGACATTGGTCACATGACTGTTTCTATTGAGTGACTAACCAGACCTGTTGCTTTGAAATTAGAACTCGCTAAATAGTGATTTGGATGACTCTTATAATAAATCTTTCTTTGTCACAGGCAGAAAGACAAAAAGAAGACTTTGCACATTTGTTGTTGGCAAGCAAGCTTGCCAGATATGTCAGATTTCGGACATCATGCCCGTTTTTCATCCTGTATGTTAGATTAAAAATTTGAAGAATCGAACATCCAAAAACATCTGATTTAAGGCCCCACTTAGCGTTGCTAACTTTGATATTTTATATCTAAATTTAGATATTTTTTGTTGTTTTTAGATATCGGATATCAGTTCTAGCCACTTTTAGCTATTTATTATTATTATTGTGACAATGATCTAGCTACTTTTAGCCACTAATAGCTATTTATTTTCATTATTGTGATACTAATCTAGCAACCTTTAGCCACTATTAGCTATTTTTAGCCATCAATTTTTTTCTGTCTGAATTTGATAGATTTGGAGCAGGGTTGACCGTCTTTGTCCAATTTTGAGAAAACTAATCTGGCAACCCTGTTGGCAAGCTGGATATTTCATCCCCATCCATGTCCATCAATGTAATAACATTATTTTTTCCTTTAATTTGCCTTGCCCATTGCCCATGCTACATTTTAGCTGAGACAAATTAGGAACAATGATATTAATGAAGATTCAGGCCTCTTAGCCTATTTTCAATACTGAATGATACAGAAAATTGTGCCTGATCTATGATGGTGAATACAGAAATTATACAGAATTAATTATACCAATAAAATTCTAAAAAAATCTTACTGATGTAAATGTTGATAGATTTGACAAAGTCTTCTTCACAGAGCTAATAATTCATGGCACTATCATCACCTTGCAGACATTATCAAATTATAACTGACAGTTAACTTTCTCAAGAATTCATTTGCTTTTGTTACTATTTCCAAAACTAACTGAAATATTTTTTTCAAAATGATACCAATCATAATAGATCACAATTGCAATGCATAATCAATGACTGTTGCTATGGAAAGTGGTTATTGATAACCATTTTGAAATATTTATAATATCTTCAATTTTAAGAATTCAATATGGATTCCATGCTTATGGTGGCTGTGTTATCTGTTAAGTAAGAGGTTGTTGCTTTTTTTTCCAAAAATACGTTTTTGTAAAATAGAAATTTGAAGGGGTCAATTTAGAAGCTGACCAAAATTGTCTGAAATAATGAGGGGGGGAAAAAGAGAGAAAGACAATAAATGTTTGTAAGAAAAAGAAAAAGAAAAGGAAAACAGGGGTGAATAGAAAGGAGGAGAAGGGGGTGGTATAAATAAAAAGAATGTAAAAGGGATGATTATAAACAAAATGGAAATGAATGAAAGAAAAAAAAAGGCAAGAATGGAAGAAAGACCAAACTATAAAACATACAGAAAAAACTAAGGAATTACAAGATGAAAACATTTAAGGAAGAAAGTGGAAAAGTAATGAAAATATAACAAAAAGAAGTAAAGGGAGGAAGAAAGAGCGGAAAGAAAAGAAGAAAAAAAGAAAGAGAGGAAGGAAATGAAGAGAAAAGGAAAGAGGGGAAAATGGAGTGAAAGAAAGGGGAAAATGGAGAGAAAAAGAAATAAATGGAGAGAGAAAGAAAGAGAGAAAGGAAATAGAGAGAGAAAGAAAGAAAGGAAGGAAATGGAGAGAAAAAGAAAGCAGGAGAGAAAAAGAAAGCAAGGAAGAAATGGAGAGAAAAATGAAGAGGAAAAGAGAGGAAGAAAATGAAGAGAAAAAGAAAGAAAGGAAGAAATGGAGAGGAAAGGAAGAGAGAGAAAGAGGAAGGAAATGGAGAAAGAAAGGAAGAAATGGAGAGAGAAAGGAAGAGAGAGAAAGAGGAAGGAAATGAAGAGAAAAAGAAAGGAAGAAATGAAGAAAGAAAGGAAGAGAGAGAAATAAGAAGGAAATGAAGAGAAAAAGAAAAAGAGGAAGGAAATGGAGAGAAAAGAAAGAGAAGAGGGAAGAAAATACAAAAATAAGGAAGAAATCTTTAAAAAACATGAAAAGATGAAAGAAAATTAAAAAAAAAAAAAATTATTAGAAATCAAAAACTCACCTGTTTCCATGACGAAATTCTAATTCCAACCAACGAATTGCCTCTCGGGCCTTTGCAGTGCTTTTCTTCAAGAAGTCAAGAATATCAATCACTGAAAAAAGACAAAAAACGAACAGGAATGAGTAAAAATGGTTGAACCAGAGGGATCCCAAAATGAAGAGAGAGAAATAAATAAATAAAATATCTAAAAATTTGGTGGGTGGGAACAGATTTATGAATAGTAATGAAATGTTTTTTTTAGCCACTGAATGAAAATGGGGAGAAAAAAATGCTTGAAAGAAATTAGCAATTTTTCCCTAGTAGTAAATGTAGTAGCAAAAAGAAAGAAAGAAATAACAGCTTGTCTTCCAGTGGTAGAATTCAAATAAGTGTAAAAAGTAAATTATCCAACAACATGAACAGCTTTAAAAAGTAATATCGAAAGTAATAAAAATATTTATAAGGGTGGGAGGAAAAAGAAATTCTAAAATTGGCAAATTTGATTCAGAACTACTTGAAGAAAATAAAAGTAGAACCAAAGTTATTTATAAAAAAAAGGCTAAAAACAAATTAGAAACGTAAATAAAACCCAAAATACAAAAATATAAATTAGACAAATCTAAATTTTGATCAATGATAAGCAAAAAGATGAGTGGATACCGAAGATTTACTACTATGACAGAATCAACCCTCACCCACACACATACATACATACATATATATATATATATAGGTCTGGTTAGTCACTAAATAGAAACCATCTTTTGGTAGTATGTCTTGTAGGGGGTGATCAATTAAATAATGGGGAAAAGGTGTGATAAATGAATAATTTACTTCTCCCGCTTTTTGTTGGGCAGTGATCGATAAAAATATCTGAATTTTCAAAAAAACGAGCGTGAATACGGCCGGACGCAAACTGAGGGACCAATTCAACATAAACTTACATTGTAAATTGAACTCCCACTGAAAACTTATATGGGGAGGGGGGGGG
>VCCN01000387.1:26434755-26450935 GCA_006491835.1 Architeuthis dux
AAGTGCAAACAATAGTATTTAAGTGTACTTATGAAATATTTGTTTATTTTAAGCCATCATCGTTTAAATTCAAATGTCCACATATTTGTACAAATCAGATAAGAGACATTTTGTTAAAATAAGGCTTCATGGCTGTGCATAGATAAATACAACCACAACAAATGTGAATGTGCAGAGTTTTTTTTAATACTTATATGTATAAATATATGCCAATATAAACATGGACACCTACTTCTCTTCCATAATTACACACACACACACACACACACACATATATAAATATATATCATAGTATAATGGTTGACTAACAGATCATTATTACATTAGTGAGTTCAAGCCTCAGTTTGCCACACTTGTGGCCTTGTGTATATACAAATAAAAAATAAAACAACTCTGAAATAACAAAGCATATTTAAGTTTACTGATGACTTGCTCAGAAACTCAGATTATTTTCAAATGCTCAAGGGAGCATATATTCTTGGAAACCTGATAAAATACTTATGAAAAAAACTTAATTTTAGTCTTCATAACTTTCTAAGCTCTCATCTCATAGTACCTGTAATTTTAAATTTGCAGGTAAATCTGATGTTTCATCATTCCTTAGAAAGACACACACATAGTGTGTGTATATATTTAGGTAGTAAAATGGTTTCTAATATACTCTTTGAACACAAGTAAAACTGCGAGAACAGTAGAGCAATGACAACATAGAGCAAGATGATGTCTAAGCCACTGCAGCATTGAACTGGTAAATATAATCAGTGTATAAGACAGTGAACCCATTATAACCGACAACGGATAGGTTAAAAATAAAAAAGGGGAAAAAAGATTAATCAAATCTCAAATACTTCAACTGAAATATGAGGAAGATAAGCTGAAAAGATAGATTTAAAGTTTGATTACAGTAACCCTCAGGTAAAAAATAATTTTTCAGCTTGTCTTTCAGGTGCAATGGTGTTGTCAAAACACTTTCAGGATCTTGTGCCAGGGACAAAATATTTCAAGACTGGATCCTAATCTTTGGGAGCGAAACATTCTGGAAACATTGAATTTTTGAACTGATGAATTATCATCATTATACATCGATTTATTCCAATTGGTGTTCTCATCTTGGTTGTTAAAGTCTTTTCGGCCATTGTACTCTCTGGTGTTCTTCGGTATCTGTTGTATTCAGTAACATTCTGGGAATTTTGAACAGAACCTTATATTCAATCCACAAAGGTAGATTGTTCTCATTCTGCTGTCCATGCTAGAGGATATCTCATTAGTTAATTCTTTGTAGTCAATTCATTCTTGTGATGCTGCTGACGATTGTTCCACTGAACCAGAGAATATGAATTTCACTACCTGACCAAGGATTGAACTTACAGCTACAAAGTAACTGCATACACTTAACCAACCCTTATATCCACAATCGGGTGGTGACATTTTAGAGCCTTAAATCTACTGGGTGTTCTTTCCTAAGAAGAAGTAATACGAGATAACAATCTACTCCTATGGATTGGATAAAGAGTTTTTGTTGGAAATTATCTTTTAAAACATATTTCCAAAATACACCTAAAGAAAGTCAAAGTGTACAACAACTGAAACTTTGTGACTATAACAACCAAGAAGAGGACACCAGTTCAAATAAATCAGTGTATAATAATCTTGGAAATAAAATGTTTTGGCACATGGGGTCATGTAGTACCAATAGTATTTTATCTTTCACACTGGTAAATATAGTGAACAGGATTTTAAAAAAAAAAAGGTCTGGCAAATTTATAGATAAGACAGAGAAAAAAAGATTGTGAACAGATTCTTTCTCTCTTCCTGTTTTACAATAAGCTGTGTAAAATGTTTAAAAATCTAGTGTGTACGGGAGATAGGAACAGTTTTCTGTCTGAATCAATGTTTTAGCCGCTGTATCATATGGTCTTCTTCAGTAAATGGGGAGGGTTTAGAGTGCCTCAACACATTGAAGCCACCCCCCCCCTCCCAGCATTCCAAACCCTCCCCATTTATGACATCCATCTGAAGAAGGCCATAGGGTACAACGGCCAAAATGTTGTGTTCAAAAGATGAACCAAGGTGAGGACAACATTAAAAGAAATCTATACATAGAGAAGATGATGATGAGTGGATCACATAATATCAACTGATCAGGTGAAATATAATTAGCTCTCTTATTCATTAATACACATACTGTATAATACATGGGAAGAGCGAGGCTGATGGAAACAAAAGTAGAATGCTAGAAAGAATAATAGAAACAATTGAAACTGACGAGAGAAAACATACATGTGGGTGTATGTATGTATGTATGTATGTATGTATGAACACACACTCCCTAGCATCAGTCTGTGGTAAAATGAGTACAATACCTCCTAAGTTAAACATAAAATGCCACAACCTCACATTAAATAGACCATGTATAAAAAGATAGTTAGAGATGCATGTATAAACAGGCAATATAGCTTGTTCATACTTGCTTTTTTTAACCACAGAATAAAGATTGTTTTGTTTTTTATTGGTCTTTCATGAACCTGATTTCAATATAGGTAACAAGTGTGGATGCACACATATATATATATATATATATATGCATACACACATAAAATGTGGAGAGACCTACATAGATATGCTTACACACAAATACACAAGTATATAAATACATGTATGTCAATACACATGCAAAAGGTGTGCATGTTTAAAAGCTATTATGAAAGGAATGCAAAGAAAGTAAGGAGAGAAAGTCTCCCAACCCAATGAAGCAGTCTCCTTGCAAGGAAAGATTGGTCATCTGTGAAATTTAAAGCTGAGTTTTGCTAAAGGGATCACTGATGAGTTGTGTTATACTGAACGCATAGGAGAGAAAAACAAAACATTTTCTTGCCATACTTCCAAAGAATGGGCAAGCATGATGATACAACAGCCATCAGCAGAGAAAGAGAATGATTTTAGTAAACCTTTTGTGTAATGTTTCCTGAAGGAACATATTGTGTCATGCTGATATCTAGCATTAAATCTGGATGTATTGGTCAAAACAGTAAGCAAGACTCTCCTCTGATACTTCTTGCAAAATAGACAATATACTCTTACCAATGATTTTTTTAAAAAAGAACTGATATAATACAGGATTTTTCAGCTTCAATAAAAAATAAAATTAAAAATTCCCCAAAACTAACATGGAATTTATGTTCAAAATATTTTTATCTTTTTAAGTTCTTTTTATGATTTTGAATAGTTTTTTTACCGTTAACATTAAGACAACATTTCTTTCAAACTACTTGAAGCTAACTTAGGGCCAACTTCTGAAGAATGATCTTTAGCAGCATGGTCTGTGATGCGGTAGAGATTTTTATCAATCTTTTTCTTTGACTAAAAGTTCCAAACCAAAGATACTCCAATGAATAAGACAGAGCAAACAGTTGAGAAGTTGAAAAAATAAGGAATCTTGTCAAAAAAAGATTTTTAAGCTTTTCCATAATATGATATAATTCTTGTATTATACTATATTTTTATATAACTCTGAGCATCAGACAAAATACATCCAAACTAACAACCTTAAATGGAAAAATTATCAAAGCGAACAAAATACCAAAGCAATTAAAATTGCTTTCATGTGTTTTCTTCAAAACTATTTTAGCAATATAGTAGCAATTTCAAACTGATCTTTTTTCCTTGGATTTTAGCCCAAAACTAAAGATCTATAGATAAACATATGAACATAATATTGAGATAAAATAGTGATTTAAAAAACAAGACTACGGCCTAAAGCTTTTTTCTTTTCCTTTTCCATCTTTTCTTTATAATAGTCTCAATCAAATATTGAGAGTGGTCTGTTTTTGTAATTTATCGTCTGCAAACAACAAAAAAAAAAAAAAAAAAAAAAAAGCAGCAAAAGTATCAACAAAGAGACGAGGAAACATCCCAAAATAGTATTTTTGTTATGTTCTTGTAAAGAGCTACTTCTTTATGCTTCTTGGAGATCATATCAAAGGAAAATACACAAGAAAATCAAAAAGTAGGAGAATCCTGCATTCTAATGTTACTCATTCATACCACTATTACTGGACAAAACTTGTAATAAAAGAAGATTACTTCTACTGTTTATTTCCAAAGATGGTAACTTGACAATGGCTGCTAACAATCCTACCATATATTTTAACAAAACACTCCAATTTATATTGCTTATTACACATGCTTCTTACTAATTCTGACATTGTTCAAGCTGCCAAGCATTGGCTGTGTTTTTACAAATGAGATCATTCCTTTTTTGTTGCTTTTTTCTCTTATCAGAGAGCTGGATTAAATAATCAAGTTAAGCAAAGATCTTTCTGATGATAAAGTATAGTTAATTTCTATACTAAATTTACCTTCTTGCAATGTGAACATAAGAGACAAACAGACCAGTTGGCAACTTTGTTGATATTCATTCATAAGATATATGGTCTGCAATGAAAATCTTTACCAGTGTCTTTTTGCAATGACATAACAGTCTCACCTTAACCCTTTATGGGGCAAGTGACTATATATGATCACCTGAGGGCCCGTCAGCCACATGTAAATATTGTAGCCACAAAGACAACATAATCTGCACCAATGTGGTCTGCAAGCTTTGCAAAGTACACTTGTGCTTGAACAAAAACAGAAACTGTTTTGAGGCATACCACACCCCATTAAATTAGCCTGTTTTTGGCCCAAGCAATAAAATTTTAAAATCAACCCCGAGGTATTATGTTTTTTGTCAATATCAATTTTTTGTATCTATTCATTATATTGAATGTTATTCTTTAATTCTATATTTTATTTAACTTTCTACTTTAATTTTTTTATATTTTTGGTCACTTTTTGGACGAGGCACCATATATGATCACTTCATCAGAGGGGGTTTTGCCCCCATAAACAAAAAAATTTCAGAAAACTTGCAACTGAAAATATCTTGTAATTAGGTATAGTTTAACATACAAAAAAGTTGTTTTGATATCTAAAATATTTTTAGGGCTGCCCTGTTTTGTTGAGACAAGGATAGGATATTCCATTCATTAAAATGTCTAAGCTTTAAATCAGTAATAATTAAAAAAGATACTTTTAATTTTCTTTATTCTCACATTTAAAATGTTTTGAGTTAAGAACAGTTTTAGAAAGCAATTTAAAATTAGAAAGCACTCAAATAGTTCCTCAGATGATTGAATTCCTTGTTGTTTGGCCAAAGAAAAACCTGAATCCTGCGTTATAAGGATTACCTTCTTTGAAATTAAAAACTTCCCATCACATTTGGATATTACACCTGAAGAAGGCCAAAGAATAGATCAGCCAAAAACATTGAGTTAAACAAGAAGGAGGAGTTCACTCATCTGAAGAACTATTTGAATGTTAATGACTCTTCTCAAAACTATAGAAAATAGAAAGCACTCAGAGAGCGCATACCTCTGCCAAAGCCATTGTCCTGGGAAGTAATTGTGGATGGATCCGACCCCAAAAAATGTAGTCACTTCTTCTGTAGCCCATTGCCCACCCTTCCGTAACATTTCATTGAAATTCATTGAGAACTTTTGGAGATACTGTGTGGACAGACATCAACTTTTAGCGTTATGTGGGGTCGATGTATAACTATGATCTGCTCCAAAATGTAATCACTTCTTCTGTAGCCTATTGTCCATCCTTCCATTGTAATTCATTGAGAACTTTTAAAGATATCATGTGAACAGTTATGAACTTTTGGCAATATTATGTGGTGTTGACATATAACTATGACATAGTTATATAATAATTATGCATGGATCCACCCCAATATTTAATCACTTCTTCCATGGCCCATTTCCCACCCTTCCATATATTGTGTGATATTGTGTGGACAGAAAGACAACAGAATACATATACCTAGCCGACTTCGTTAGCAGCAATGCAATAGAGAAACAGTTTTATAACGTTTGTTCTTATATAAGAGAGTTTCTATAAACAAATTCATGCCATTACAGTGAAAAGAATACACCTTGCCCAAGAAATGATTTGGTTCTAAACATGAAAATAACCTTTTTTAACACGTACAATCAGTGTTGCTGATTTAGCCAGTTTCAGCTAGATTCAGCACATTTCGTGTTTTGGCAGTGCAAAAAGGTGCTAAATTAGCACGTTTACGCTCAAACATTCTGGCCATTTCTAGCCATTTTCTTGCTATATTAGTGTCTTTTGGCCATTTTTGGCTATTTAAAAAAAAAATTAGCAGTTTTTGGCAGTCAAACTAGCGCAAAAATATTTTTTGAGTTGGTAACACTGCATACAATGATTCTAACAACTTACCAACTATTAAAGTTTTGCATATGATATTTTGTTTTGTGAAGACTAAACTAATAGGTGACTTTAAGCAAAAGATTATCACCAGATTCCATTGCTGAAAAAGTTCTCATGAAGCGACAACAATGCAAAGTCAAAAATATCTCGAATGAGTCAAGGCACAAATACATGGCTACATTACCCTATGCTAATAGTGGTAACTACATTCTAAGCAAATATGCATGGACATGCATTTATATCAGTTTAATATATTGATGCTTTGTTTTTGGCTTGGGTTTCCGTCCAGATTGGAGATTATAAGCGTTTATAAATAATGCATATCCAAATAAAAGCAAGAATTAAATATTAAATAACTCGGTCAACCACACGGGAAGATCAACAGGATATGAGGAGATAAGAAAATAAAAAATATAAAAGTTAGAATCAAACAAATATTTCAATAAGAATAACAAAAATGGCAAGAACTGCATGCAACTAAATATTGCTACAATAAAAAACAATAGTAAAAGTACTAAAGATTTAGAGGGTCTGATGCAATTCCAACCAATATATACTGTCTTTACAGCAATTAAGAAACAAAATCTGCAACCTATTATTAATACCATTAAGGATATCATTGAAGACGAACACTTGAATAAGAAACCTTTGCAATATCTACATGTAATATCTATGGTTATGCTCATGGGTATCTGCAAGGGGGTGCATTGCAAACCCCTGGAAAAGTACTACAACTCATTTACAATAATTAAGTAATCTACTCAAAAAGACATCCCCGAAGAATAAAAATTCCAGAATTTGTAAATTATTTGTATTACTATACTAAACAAAGAACATATATTGATGTATTGACAGCTACTTCTTGTACTATTTTTACACCTCTTCCCCATTTACAAACAACAGAATTAAAATTCTAAAATTACTTCCCAATTTCAAAATTTTGTTTTTGTATAACCTTTGATTCCTTTGTGCTATTAAGAAAAAAAGAAAAAGTTTTCTGATCCTCAGTCCGTGCTCTTTTAGAAAATTCATTAATTGGGGTCCTACAATCCTTGGAAATTTTTGATCTGGTCACCCTAATAATAGCACAATTGGAAATAAAGGGTAAGTCTTCACTGAATATGTCTTTTGTGCCCCCCCCTCCTTTTGCACCCTCCTGGAAAAGTGGCCGCAGACCCCCATGGTTATGCCATTCATAAGGTATAAGCCAAAAATTGGTATGTGGCCATCTAGAATATCTCTGATTTAGAATTATAGGTCACTGTTGGACAAAATGTAAAACTATCACTGCTACTAGAACCAATCTTGTCTGACACTAGATGACCTTTGTATAAAAGTCAGTGTGTCACAAAATGATATTCATCCAGCCCAGGACTATTAATAACAATTAACAATAGCAGTATATATAGTCCAGTAATATAAATAACGACATTATTTATAGTCGATAATAATAATTAGATTATAAATGATAAAATAAGAATCCAAATCTAATTATTACTTATATCAATAATGCTAATATCTACAAGCCTAATTCTATCTCAACCAAAAATAATGGTACACTTTTGATGGCAGACCCCACCTATTTACAAATGTCCTTAGAAAACAAGAATAATATATCCATGAATAATGGAACAGCAGTACAGAAATGCTCATATTTATAGACAAATATTACTAGTGTCAATAATGGTTATAGATGTAGTCAAAAGAATTAATTAGAATAATATCCATACCCACATACAATTACTATTAATGACAACAATGAGTCAATTCTCATCTGAATTTCTGAGACAAAGTGTTGTTGTCAAACTCCAAGTTGGAGTTGACTTTGTTTTTCCCCCCCGTTACAACAACAACAACAACAATCCTCACTTAATTCAGGGGCGTAAACTTTTTGTCTATCACGTCACGTTAAACCAAACCGATATATAAAATTAACATTTCCCTACCGCGATTTGAAATCACGACAATATGATTGATAGTCGGCTCTCTTACCAACTGAGCTAGAATAGGTAGATCTCAGAATAGAAATAGGGGTGGAGTTTGGCACTGCATCAGCCAGGCTTGTTACTATAACACATTGAGTCACTTCGGCTAGTTTCCTCGTCTGCGAGGACAACGGAACTGGTCCAAATGTATCATCAGTGTCAAGTCAATTCTGTTAAAAATATTAATATTTTAAACAAATGCACAATTCCCTTGTATACCAAAATTCTTCACTAAGTTACCTATTAATAGTCAAGCATCTATTTTGTTAAAACATCAAAATACAGGTCAGCCACTACTAATATCATTTTATTGAAACCTGTGGGATGCTGGAGTAGTTATTTCGCCCAATGATAAGTGGTTATGTTAGCTACTTCAACAGCTATACTACCTTGTAAATCAATACAGGATGGAGAACAGAATCAAATAATTAAACAAAAAGCAAATGAAATCTTAATGAAGTCAAATAATTAGAACAAATGGTATAAGAAATTAAATCATTGCCGCTTTCAAAGTGGAGAGCTGGAATTTACAGCGAGCAAGGTTACATATCTAAAAGTGGAGACTATCAGGAGTGTCATCATCTTCATCTTGAAAACAACATCATGAATTGGTAATGAAACTGGTAGAGCATCTTCAAGAACTGATGGTGTCGATGGCAGCAAAACAGCAACAACAGGTCGGTCAGAAGAAGGAAATACAATTTTTGAAATTATATTAGCAGAAATTTTAGCCAGATTAGTCAACTTGTACAGAAACCTTTTCAAAAATTAAACAAACTTTAAATACACAGTAAGGAACAAACGTATGAATACTGATTGATAGGTCACCTAGTAGATATCAGTACCACCAAGGTCTCCTAGTAAAGATCAGTACCACTAAGGTCTCCTAGTAAAGATCAGTACCACTAAGGTCTCCTAGTAAAGATCAGTACCACTAAGGTCTCCTAGTAAAGATCAGTATCACTCAATATAACCAAGTAAACTTCAGTACCATCAAGAGGAAAAGTGATGATCTTTACTTGACCCCTGCCAAGTCGAAATGAAAATATCTTATTTAAATCAGAACATATAAATAACCAAAGAGCATGTGCTGGTTTTGGAAGCCATTGCCACTAAGCTTGGTTCTCAATGAGCGCTCAAGAAATACAGCCTTGTATCAAAGAAGGCTTTGTCTAACAAATATTGAAATAAATAATCAATGCTAATTTTGTAATTAATAAATAAAAAACTATTTAACTTTTTATAACATTTGAAAAAGCAAAAATAAATATACATTTTTACTGTTTTAATACAAATCAGAAATTAAACAGATGCAATACTTAGACTGTAACTGAGAACCTTACAAAAAAACTTAGAGCAATTCTTTTTTCTAAAAGCTTATCCATACATAAGAAATCCATAACAGCTATTTCTTAGGAAAAAAAACTCGTTGCCTTTGACTTATCTTAAGCAGATATTTTTACTGTGATTATTATCTGGCCCAATAGTAATAATATTTAATCAAATTACTGTAGCAACAATATCCACAGACAACACTTTTGCAACTACTGACAAAATCAATCATATTTAATGAAAAATACAACTATCAATGATGATAATATCTACAGACACAACAAGCAAAAATAACAGTAACAACACCCTTATAACCAATAAGAACAAAGACATCTATGGTTCAATACTATGACTTTTGAGAATGATAATGATAATGATATAATCTGCAGCTAATATTACTACTAATACAAATAGGAAGAGATAAAAGAAGCCTAAATCCAGCAAAAACAATCAACAGAGATAACAAAAAGAAAGGCAGTGCTGATCTCCGCTGGGATGATGCAAGCAAACCAGAAAGATGAATGTGAAATGTTGAACTGAATGCTCAAAACTCCCCAGGGTATAAGTTCAAGCCAGGCAAAGAGGATGTTCAAACAAGTGATCCCCACCAGCCACACACTAATCGAAAGTATCATAGCCACAGCCAAGAACATGGCCAGAATATCCAGTTACAGAAGAGATGGCCAAACCGGGTAGAGAGTGCACTGGGCTATAATCTTGGACAGTATTCTGGTACATGTCAATAGAAATAATATACAAAGAAAACAAAAATGCTAAAAAGAAAAAGGATTATCGAACAGGAACTAGGGTTGGTGGCAGCTGATTTTATTATGATGTGAAAAATAAATAAGAAAGAATCAAATTTCCCAATTGTTTGTATTCTGTATCTGTGGAAGACGAATTTGACAGAGATAGGATTGCAAGGCTGTTGGTCTAATGTGCAATTCTAAGGAGAAGTGTTTCCAAGTCCATATCTGTTTCGTCTGTATTCTAAGACTTTTTTCTGCTTTTGTTAGAATATTTAAGAGTTCAAATTTCCTGATTATCATTACAAGATTTACATGTGATAAATCTATAAACCTAGCAGCTGGCTCAGTGGTCAAATAATTGGACTGGAGGCCACATGGTCTACAGTTCAATTCTAACAGAGGGATCACTAACCCTGCTTCACATAGCTTTAACCCATTTCTACTTGAAGGAACATTATGTAGGATTATGGGTAGGCAAATTGAGACAGTCACATGACTGCACCAGGATGTTCAGTAGATGTCACTTAGTACAATTCATGAGTTAAAATCAAGGATAAAATATAATATTATATAAGAGACTGTGGAGATGTCACAGTGAGTTCTTATGGGTTAAGAGAGAATCCATATTCAACTGACCATCAGCAAAGCGTAGTGGGTTTCATTAATATTTCTTTAGTAATTCACATTTTTGAAGATTTTAAACTACTTATTATCAATAGTAGGAGGGTCATAATTTTCTTCATACTCCCCGACCAATTCAAAATTAATCTCAACTTCTTTATTCTTCCACATTATTCTTGCTGCTTCTACCAGGGGCAGATAAGGTAGTTTTGGGAGAGTGGTTTGCCTAAATACTCACTCATCCACTCTTTTCTCCATCAACCATCATGGCATGCCAGTGATAAAACTTTGTCTAGATATCTGGTGATGAATCGGCTCACAAGGAGAAGTGGATTCATGCCTTCCCTAATGGAATTAGCACCAAGTGAACATGAGCAGCCTCTGCTGAAATTAGAACTCTATTAGCCAATTCTGGTTTCAAAGCTGGTAACTGTTATGCCACTCCACCCTGCACCCCCAACAATCGAATGTCTAAAACACAAAAGGTTCACTTCATGAAACGAAACTCTTTAAAAAGTCAATTATTGATACCAATGTAATGCTTTTCATCTCTTCAGTATTTAATCTTGAAAGATTATCTCAGTTTGTTGTTGCTTTTTAGCCAATGCATTCTTTTTTATCATTGAGAGTTGATAGTTTTTCAATTTTCTATGTATGTTTTGATGAATTATTAATATTTCATCACAAATACATTGATCTTTTGTTTTCATTTATTTGTTGGATAATCATTCCTTTTTCATTCTTTTATTATCAGGTTTGCTTTTTTATATTTTTATATATATTTATTTTTAACAAACACCCATAACTTTCAGTCATATTGTTTTGAAGTCGAAAACATTGAATATCAACACACAACACACTTAACACATTGATTACCAACAAATACATCTTTTAGAATTATTTTCATCCTTTCAACTTTAAAACTGAGAGAAGGGCATGGTTCAATACAAAAACAGCTAGGGTTTACATAGAATTTCGGCCAATCCATTCTTCGGCCTTCTCACATCAAAATGTTGACTAAATGCATTAGCTAGACAAGTGCAGATTTCAACCCGATGTGGCTTCCATTTCTCAACAAATCTAAACCCGACAAGACAAAGACACAGAAACACCCAGGTTGTGCGCTATAAGGGGTACCCCCCTTTAAACATAACTTCTATTTAACCCATCACACTCGGATTTTTCACCTGAAGGCCAAAGAATGGATCAGCTGAAATGTCGTGTTTAAAACACAAATAACAAGAAGGAGTTCAATCGTCCAAAGAATCATTTTAATATTAATCTCAAAACTATAGAAAAAAAGAACTTAACATATTTGTACATTTTATAAACCCTTGGATCTTGTTGAAGCAGTTTACTCTTTTCCCTGGGTAAGTATGTACATTTTCATGTATAATATACTTGTATTGTATATACATTTTAATGTATCTCAACAAGAGAAGACATTATTATTTTGAAACAACTGAAGCAGTAAAAACAATTACTTTTTTTTATAGTTTCATATTGACTTCAGTATAGATATTCACAGCAAGGTTCAAAGTTGCTCAATACAGTACTAATTGAAAAAATAAAACAGGAACTACACTTTGATCATGAGCAAATTCATTCAAAATTAAACAAAAATGAATAAAAAAATTGTACAAATCTTTTTTCCATGTCTGTTCTCTTTAGGTAATCTTACCCAAATTCAAAGTGGATTTGCTAAAATAAAATTATCCAGCACATACTTGCACAATGTTAAATACATAAATATCTACATCAACAACCATATAGCAAATGACATATGTATACATAACAATTAATCAGAATGTTTAATAACATATCTCAATTAGAAACCTGCTTAATAGCTCTTATTAATTAGGCCTTTTCTAATTACATGCACATCAATTAGAGTTCCTTTTAATAACATGTACATTAATTATAATTCTTTCACAAACATGAACATCAATTAAAATGCTTTGAACAAGAGAAATTCCATCAGACCCACATAGCCCAAACAAACCCACTCCCCTTCGACTGTTTTCTGGTTTTCAATTCTAGGATTTTAATATTTTAGTTTTTGACACCATTAAAAAAAGAGAGAAGCATTTAAAAAAATAAGTCAGGATTCTGTTTAGGTTTCTGTATTCATTTTAGCAAATAATTCTTTCCCACACAGACTTGGTCCACAAGTTATTCAGACCTGGAGGTTTCATTTTTTTCTCATATTCATCACTGAAGACTGAATAAGAGAAATTAAATTTCCATCTTAGATCCAAAGGGAGAAGCGTGTGTTCGAGATGCAGATTAGATTTATACAATGGAGATGGTAAACACAAAAGCTTGCGGACACAAACATTACTGTGTATATTAGTATAAATAAATGCATGTGTATGTGTGTATGGACATGAGATTGATAAAGACTGAAGATTGAATGAGATTCAGTGAATATTATCAAACTCCAGTCCAAGTTGGAGTAACAACAAGAACATTCCTCACCAAATTTAAGGGAGTAAACTCTTCACCAGATATATAAAATTAACATTTCCCTACCGTGATTTGAAATCATGACCAGGTAATTGCTAGGCGGCTGTCTTACCGACTGAGCCAAACTGACAAATCTTATATATTTACAAATTTATTTATTATATATACAATACGAAAGTTGCAGTAATCATCTTCAGTTAGAATAGAAGTGGGAGTGGAGTTTGACACTGCAGCAGCCAGGCTTGTTAGATTTGTTCTCAAACTTTGCACCTATTCTGATAACGGAGAGATGTTGGCCATCAGATAGTTTTAACCTCCTTACCACAGATACACAATATAGTGCACATTGAAGTAGTACCTTCCCACCAATAGATATAACCACTATGTCTGAAAGTTTATATATCTACAAATTTATTTTATTATATATACAACACAAAAGTTGCAGTTATCTTCAGTTGGAATAGAAGTGGTAGTGGAGGTTGACCCTGCCGCAGCCAGGCTTGTAAGTACATAAACTAGACAGACATTAATATAAATGTATATACAATTCAGACTAATGTAAAGATTTTGGTGCCTGCAGTGATGCCAGACATGATATTGTTACAAAACTTGATTTAGTTAAAGAGTCTTTATCTGCTCTGTATCAAAGGAAAGGTAGTTAAATTCATTATAACTGCCAACACTTTGACTATCTTTGTCCATAAAGATTGGACTCTTCAATACATGAGATTTTGTTTTGTTTTTTCCTGGGCAAAGTTAGTTAAAGAGAAAGTTAGTACCATTTACCTAACTCATTAGGTAACATTTTTATTCATTTGCAGAGATTAATTAATTTGTCACAGTATGGTTTGGTTTTCTGGCATCTGCGCAGCGGGGACAGAAGAGACATCAAAACCATTATTCTAATTTGCTGCTCACCATCAAAGATCATTTGGTATTGTTTATTCAAGTTGAAATAAAAATAATTTGTCAGTTCCTCTTCATTACTTTTAATCTCTAAAGCAGAACAAAGACAGAAAATTACAGAAGATTATGTATAAAGGTCTGGTTAGTCATGTTGGGGTTGATCAATTAAAAAATTGGAAAAGGGTGCGATCAATGAATAAATTACTTCTCTCGTCTTTTGTTAGATCACTAAAAAGTCTGAATTTTCAAAAAGCAAGCGTGGATGCTAACAGACTCAAACTAAGGGATCGATTTATCATAAATTTACATTGTAAATTGAACCTCCTCTAAAAACTTATTTTTGGAGGAAATTTAAAAAACAACCAAAAAATGTTTTTTCCAGACATAAGGAGTAAATGTTTAAATGTTCAGCCCTCTAGCTCCACTGACCCTGTACGCATGACACATACACAGCCAGCCAAAATCACTTAAAAATTGAACAAACCTATGCTGACAGTTTTGATTGACGATTTCTAAAAATTGTATTAATTATATTTACATTCTTAGAATAGAAATGCACTAAATGTTAACAGACATTTTAACTGGAATTTTGAAATACCTTTAAAATGTTAATGGATTTTGACATTTTAAAGGTCACAAAATAAGATTTAAAGAGGCTTTTCTTTATTTTATTAGATTTTAGTCATGTGCTTTATTTGCATGTGTAATTATTTCATTTCATAAAAACTTTATACAACTTTTAGCTAAAAAAAGAACATACGGCCAATTCTGATAGCAATTCAAGAGAAACATTAAAGACATTTCTAATTAAAAAAAACAAGTCTGGTTAGTCACTCAATAGAAACCAGCATGCTGTGTTGGGCCGATCAATTAGAAAATTGGAAAAAGGGGTGATCAATGAATAAGTTACTTCTCTCGCTTTTTGTTGGGCAGTGATCACTAAAAAAAGTCTGAATTTTCAACAAAAAAAAACAAGCAGACACAAACTAAGGCACCAATTTAGCAAAAACTTACAATGCAAATTGAACCCCCACTAAAAACCTATTTGGGTGAATTTTCAAAAAACCATACAAAAAAAACATTTTTACTAGAAATAATAATTAGTAAATGTTTAAATTCTCAGCCCTTTAGCTCCATTGGTGTGGCCTGTATGCATCATACATACATATATAGCTAGCTAGCCAGACCAACTTAAAAACTAAAGAAACCTTTGTTGACAGTTTTGGTTGACAGTTTCCAAAAAGGAAGTTACCTATTAAAATCTACTAAACATACATACTAAATTATACAAATGGAAATTGGGTAAAATACAGATTTGAATGCAATTAAATAACTATTTATGCACACATAACAATAAGTAACTATTTGAGCACTTCATGAAAATATACATTTCTGCGTGAAAATATACATTTCTGCGTGGATTAAATATTTATAGCAATATACTTACATGAGCATAAACATATATACATATTTCATCTCACAAAATGTAGACTTGCACACATTTTTGTGTATATATGTACATATATACACACACATGTATATCTGTCTATTTATATGTAAATATCTATGTTTATATATATGTGTGTGTGTGATTATACATGCACACACATATATTTACTTCTCTGTATATTTATATGTAAATATATGTGTTTATGCATGTATATATATACATATGATGATAGGAAAAGACAATGTGGAGACTCAGAAATAATTTGCAAAAATGATTTATTACCTAACATGTTTTGACTGAGAAATTCAGCCTTTTCCAAAGGTGTCTGGAGAAAAACGGTGAGACCTACTTCCCTTTTCCTATCATCATCATGTCGGATAGCCCTTATCCTATTG
>VCCN01000387.1:26474790-26487024 GCA_006491835.1 Architeuthis dux
CAAGTCATTCATTCATTCATTCATATATATATATATATATATCCCTCACATAGATGTAGATATTTTTAAATTCAAAAGTGTCTGGCAGAGTAGCAAAAAAGCAAAAAAGCAAAATAGTTTAAAACAAAAAAAAAAGATAGAAAAAAAGGAAGGACAAATGAAGGAAAGAAAAGAAAAGAAAGAGAAATAAATCAGAAAATACCTCCTAAGTAGAAAACCTTAACACACAAACAGATTATAAACATCTGCAAGAACTAATAATCCTTGAGGATAAAAAAGAAGGGACAACATTTTCATACAATTAGAAATTAGATTATATAACAAGCAATGAGAATTAAACAATAAATTTGTAATTCATAAAAGTTAAAATAAAAAATCAATTCCGAATTAAGATAAATATACAAATGAAAAATATAAATCCTTAATGAGACAGATAATGTTCAAAGCATCTGCAAGATCTTTTTTACACAACCAATATGTTACATGATACTAAATAAATACATCCATAGCCAATATTGTTAAGTATCTTGAGTTATTTCCCTTAGGCAGAAGAGTTCTTATCCACTTCCGCTAAGGGGTGCTGTTTTTCATTCTGGTCAACGAGCAGCCATATATTGCATTGTGGTATTAGTAGAAAAGGGTAGCTCGAGAAGCCAAGTGTGTGTATCGTGACCGTGGTCATTATTTGAATAAAGGACCTGTAAGTAAATCTTCTGTTTGCATTTTTACTCTGTTAATATCTGTCATTAAACCAATACTAAATAAGTACCTCTGTAGCCAATATCATCCATACAAGATCAGAATTATATGCATTCTTGACAAGCAATTTTGTGATATGTATTTCAGAACCACATTAAGAAAAATATTAACATATATACACAAATATAGACAGTCCAATCTTAGTAAAGGATGATATACTAACAGGTTTTTAATACTATACACCACCAGCCCAGTATTTGCAAGGCTGCTTAGTAATACTTTAATAGTAAATGTCCTCATTATTTGCACCATGGCAGTTTTGTTCCAATGCTTGAAGACAAGGAAGAACTAAAACCTTACTGATAACAGTCTACTGTACTCAAGCTTTCAAATCCCCTAGATTTTGCAGAATAAACCAAGGGCAAGTAAATACAGCCTCAATAATATATCTGACCAACCATCGCAATATCATTTGGTTCTTCAATCATTCATATTTTCCAATGTTCATTTGGTTCTTAAAGCCACTGTCTTCATAGAATATCAATAGTTTATCCCATCACTACTTTATGTCAAAAACAGTCAATGTCCTAAAGAACATATGGCCTAGTGGATAAAAGCATTGATTAAGTGAATCTAGTAACCTGCCAGGCAGTCATGAGTTCAATCCCTGGGTTGAGTAGAGCAAAAACAAAGTCATATACTCTGGTGCAGTAGAAAAGACAGACAAGCAACATCAAAAGGACAAATTAACTAGGAAGAATTAACAGATACAAGATATCCTCCAGCATGGTCAGTGAAATGAGAACAATCTTCCTCCGGGGAAAGAATAATGGGTTCAGTTTGAAATTTGCAGACATTTATTGACTATGACAGACACCTGAAGAAGTAAGGAGGGTACAACATCCAAAGTTTTGTGACTATAACAACCAAGATGAGGATACTAGTCAGAGTAAATCAGTTTATAATAATAATTCTGCATCTTAGAAATTCAGACAAAAGGTCAGGTTTGGAACAAAGGTGCATTTTCAGATATGCATCTTAGCTTTTACCACCGTTAGGTGACTTCATTCGCTGAGCAAAAAGTTTGCCCTGTGACTGCAGGTGGCTCCTATTGCTGTACGATGGTGTGTTTGAATTTTGCGATTATGTTGACATGTCAATTTTAGTCATATAAAAACAGACACAAGTTACAAGCTTTCAAAGTGCACAAAATCGTAGTTCCCTGAAAAAGGATGCAGAGTGCTTAAGGTTAAAGACTATAGAACAAATGGACTTTCATGAACCAATCCTTTATATGTGTTATGCTGAATCAGAGAAATAGCCTAATTTGCGAAATTTACTCATTTTTACTAAAAAAATTTTGATTAAATAAACTTTTGATCAAATTAAAACTATGTATTCATTTATTTTTTGTAAAAAAAGTTAAAATTTCACCAATTAGGCAATTTCACTGATTTGGCGTAACATATGCAACGAGACACCATAGCCAAAATTTTCAACAGCTCAATTTCTCTTAGATTGGCATTAATTAGTCCATTGGACAAAGTCTGAGACACTAATATTTTTTCTCCTGGAGGAGGGCATCTAAAAGTCTAGCAAATACAGAAATTATGTACTTAAGTTCATTATAGGTTCATGTTCCTGACACCAATACTGACTTCTCACTGAAAAGCTATTTTCAAAGAGCAATATCTGGAGCTGACACAACAACCAGTCTGACATTCAGAGGAATCTAAAATGCCTTCTCATAATTTTGTACAGACCGAAAGAGGCGCCAGATCATTATTGGAATAAATATATTGCCCCATCTCCTCAAACTAGAAGATCTGACACCATCAATAAATTATCAAAGCAGTAGTCACCTTTGAATGGTTAGGATATGTTGCAAAAAGGAGTCTCTCTATTCTCTTAAGTAGCAGCAATCATGTTGATGCCAGGTATTTACACACAGGAACATGACCATCAAATCCCAAATTGGTAACTAATTACCTTCAAGATCACTCACCCATGTGTTGGAGTTCCACAAACATTTCAGAAGTAGCTTCTTTAAGTTTAAGCTGCCTTCACAATCTATGGGCACTCTTTTTTGGTAATTTTTTTCCTTCCAAACCAATCTATTTTGCTTTTGCTGTTTTGCAGAAATTGAAATTGAAAAAAAAAAATTCAAGTGCTATTTGAACAAATTGGCATAAAATGTGAGGTGTTTATTGCAGAGTGAAGAGGTTTCCCGGTGCCAGTGAGGGGGTTGTAGAATCATGATTATTGCTAAAAGATCATCAGTTTGAAAGTGGGGAGAGCTGATCTTCAATTTTAATATGAACATCTTTTGGCAGCATGCAGTCTTGGGGGTGATCAATTAAAAAATTGGAAAAAAGGGTAATCAATGTGTAAGCTTGGGTTAATGACAGATTAAAAATGCAACAAAATATAATGTACTTACAGAGATCCTTTATTCATCTAGTGATCGTAATCAACCTAACACACGTGTGTACTACGAAGCGATTTCTCCAACTGATTAACAATCGCTGCCCCGTTCCAGAACGTGAAACGGCGCCCCCTAGCGGCAGTCTTCTGCCTAAGGGGAATAATACATGATACTTACTTAACACAATGAATAAGTTACTTCTCTCATCTTTTGTTTGAGCACTAAAAGGTCTGAATTTTCAAAAAACAAGCCTAAATGCTGTCGGACACAAACTAAGAAACCAATTTAGCATAAACTTACATTGTAACTTGAATCCTCCCTTCAAAAACTTAATTTGGGAATGATTTTCTAAAAAAAAAGATTTTTTTTTCTAGATATAATAAGGCGTAAATGTTAAAATTTCCAGCCCTCTACTTCCATTGCCAGACCATCTTAAAAACTGAAGAAACCAATGTTGACAGTTTTGGTTGACGGTTTCCAATTAAACATGATTCTTCTCTTGATTTTATGCCGAGGCAAATACACTGAAGGGAGAGTTATATGTTCAGAAATCAGCTTTTAAGTACTTTACAGAATACATTCTCAGCAATAAATCTTATTATTCCATGCAACTAAATTTCAAATAATTCTTCCATCTTTTGAACTTTACTTAGACCCATTGTACCCACATGGTGACAATGTCTACTTCTCTGAGGATAGATTAACCCGCTGTACCATACAGGATTCCACAAAGATATTTTCGTTTGGAAAAAAACAAAAAAAACAAGATCCATGCTCTTACTGAGATAATTCTCCAAATAAATTCAAAAGTAGATAAATGAAATCATTTAAAATTTTCAATGTTAAAATCATTATAAATATTAACAAAGCATTCAAGCTAACTGTATGCACCAGCTGAAAATAGCATTTCTTCAGCTTCTAGGCCTCCTAAATTCAGTATGAAATATGTTGGAAAAATAAAATTGAGGAAGATCTTTTATAGCCTGCCCCAGACCCCACTGAGAGAGATTCATAGCTCCCCAGATGGACCTCAAGACTGACCTGCACCATGTAGGAAAATATATTGATGATCAAAACTAAATTTAAGATTAAAACTGTACATCCTGTATTTTTTCATTTTCTTCAACACCTAAAAACGAAACCCTTCTATTATTATATCACACTTATTCCTGAATGCTATATTTTTAGAGTTTATCAAAAACAAGCTTACTGACAAATATAGTCAGAAATATTTATCACTTTTATGACAAAGAACCAAAACAGCCAAGCAATATAGACATATTTCCGAGAAACTTGGCAACAGTGATGATTTCTGTTCATTAACTATCTGTACCCAGATACTTTTTAGAGTAAAAGTAGTGATTTCTTTGCAATTCTAAAGAAGTATACAACTGGGTAGGTTTGATAGAGCCTTCAATTTGACAAGTTAAATTACATTTTAAGGTAAATAATTAGCAGCTAAATAATCAGATGAAATATTAATTCAATAGTTGACATTATAGTAATATATTTTACTAATTCAATTAATTAATCACCATTCAATAAATGACTAATGTGTTTTACCTTAGCTGGAGAAAAAACATCTGCAAATATAGCTTTGGATTTTGATGCCAAAAGCCACTGGTGTTGATTTTTGTACAGAAATGGTGCTTGCAGATTTTAAAACATTGCAATTTTTTATCCTTTGGTGAATAAAAAAATAAATCATTAATAGTGATCAATAGTGCTTGATTTTCTTTGATTGAATTATCAATGAGAAATCTCTCACCTGCATGAACAGGTGACATGATTCTATGAAACAGTTTTTACTTTTTCACCACAGATTTTTTTTTTAAGTGTTTCTATTGATTAATTAGTGTTTTTTAAAGTTGATGTTTCTTTTAAAAAATGGTTTTCATTTTAATTTAGTTTCTCAGTTTTTAGTATACTGCCAATTTTGATGAGATAATTATCTGTTATATTTGCAAAACTTTTTGTGTATAGAAATGTGGTGCAGGCATGATAAAACTGGAAGATTCCCATTCAACTTATTGCAACTGCTTTTACCAAATGTCTTGAAGAGTTTCAGGCTTTCTTTAAAACTGATTTAGAAATGTTCAGAATAGATTCAATTAGACTTGAAGTAAGTGACTTTGAATATATCTACATGCATTTATAAAATGAACATTAGTTTCTGTAGATCAGCAAATATTAATCATTTTTGCAGTCAGCCCTTTGGCTACTGAACAATAATGCATTAAAAATTAACACTAATGTTAGTTCCTAATAGAACAAATAAATTTTTACTTCTCACCACAAATTGGCAAACATTAGAAATAACTGAGCTACTAAATACTAAAAGCAAACAACCATACACAAAATTAATTATTAACATATATTTTAAACAGTCAACTATCACAGAAAACAACCATACGACAAGTCCTGATGATGATGATGATGATGATGATGATGATAGAAGAGGCTGCTGAAAGCACTAAGCTTATAAGAGAACTGTGATCATCATCATCAAGAAGATATCTTTCTTTTTAAAAAAAAAAATAACTTGCATTCTGTTGTATGTATGTTATATATATATATATATATATATGTGTGTGTGTGTGTTAGATTTGATTAGACAATGTGGAAAAGAAAGATCGAGAGAAGCGTGTTACGTCTCAAACATATTTATTATCATGAAGATGAATCTTTATGCATTTCATCATTGCAAACAACATCATCAGAAGAAATTTGAACATAGCAGAGACATGCAGCATTCCATGCTGGGTAGTAGAAATAAAATGAAGGGTGTTTTGTATGCTTGCATGACCTAGTTTGTTCACATTGTCTAATCAAATCTACCATTCTGTCGGATTCCCTTACATTCACACAACAAACATATGTATATACACACACACTGGCCCTTTTACAAATATACATGTATAGCTTATACATGGAGGCTTATGTTCTAAACTTGTAAAGGATTAGATTTCTTCACGTAATGTTAGAAAGGCAGTTGAAAATATGGCCTAAATCCACAATGGCTTGGCTGGACAAGTTCATGATTCATTATACTTTTGCAATGTGAACAGATTTGCAAAATTCAACCAAAGAAACCTCTTGTTTCCTACACACCTATCAGTGCAAGTGGGCTTGACATTACATGACCCTTATAGTGGTTAGTGTGCCAGAAAATCACTTTACTAACCTTTCCCTCTGATTTTCAAGAAGCAAGCTCCTTTATGCCGTTCTGAAGAAATCGAAGGTTTTCAGGCCTCTTGGCTTTATTGATTCCACTAAATCAAAGCACGTTCTCATTTCAGTCCACCCAATGAGATAATTTCATTGTCAAATTTGGTTATCTCTCCCGAAAAGCACGCCGTGTTAACAGACCATTGTATCGGCTCAAGGGTTTGGTCACAAGCAATTAGTGGCTGATCAGCAAAGTCAAGCATGGTCTGAAATTGGCTCAAGGTAATTAGCCACACTAGAGGCTATCAGCATCTCAATTGATGAAATGGTTGAAGAATCTGCTCATTTGGCAATGAAGTGTGCAGCCAAGAGGAGGGGGGCAGCAGAAATTCAAGAACATTGGCATTCCAGAAGCACCAATAAAATTTGTTTTCTTTGTAAGTGAAGTACTAAGTGCTGTCAAACTATAAGATCTGGTTTCCTGAAATTTTATATCTGGTACCTATGGTAAAATATGGGTTGATTAAGCTATCAAACTGAAAACTTTAAGGTCTTGAATCAGAGGTTAAAAATTGTTTCACTGCATTCAACCCTGCCTATTAAACAATTTTAAAACAAAGGGCGAAAGTAGCATAGAAACACATATTTAAAGACAGATTTCAAAGTTTATTCACATCATCATCAGAATATTTTGATTGGAAATGACTTGCATAGCCTATTTTATAGGAAGTGAATATAGTCTATAGCTTTTTGATCCCTTTTCTGTTCATGCCCAAATCCAGCATGAAACCACTTGTTTCTTTGCTTTTCATACTATTGTAACTGTCACTTTCTTAAAAATACCAAAATAGGGCTAGAAATATCAAGCTGGCTTTATCATGATGATGAAGCACAATCAATCCTACACTATCGTACCCCTTACCATTGTGTATCTAGTTTTTCATTTATTCATAATGCGCAATAAGAAGCATTTACCTCATAATGGGCAATGAGAAGCATTCACCTCATAATGGTCTGATGAGATGTGAATAAACATTGAATTATCAACAAAATTCATTATACATATTTGTTAATCATTGATTATGGATAAGAATTCTTTTCTGAATAAATATCAAAATTCATTGAACCCATTTCTGCTTAACAGAACAAAAGCTACACAGACAAAACAGTAAGACATTCTCTTCACTTTGATAAAAGTGAGATCCATTCTCAGAGCAATTATTTAGAAAAACCAAGAAAGATGACTTATTGTAATTTAAAAGCACTTTAAAACTTAACCAGATTAGTGAATTACTATGAATGGAGTAATATACTTTAAAATGGAAATAACTTATTGAGTTACTTCACCTGCATCTTTCCATTTATTTCAAATGGTTCCTAAAGACCTACATATCTTTATTTCAGAGGATGTTAATGTGTCATACTCTTTCAAATAAAACTGGTTAACAAGCAAAATAATGGCAAGTATTCTGGAGTATCACCACTGAACAGAAAGTAACATATAAAACCACATTCACCATTTGCAATTGAATCAATGTAAAGCCAGCTTTTATGAATATGGCAAGAATTTTTACAACCCATTGCGAGATTAACAGTGTACAATCTTACAGCAGGAAATACATCTATATACTTGTAAAATCTCTGATATCCGAGTTATATAGCAGTGAAACAATTTTTTTATTTTATCACAAAAGTCAATGAATTCTGTAAATTTGCCTCAACAAATTATGTTTCCGCACTACCACCACAATTTTGGCTTGACTTTTAGAATGTGTGATCATCATAAAATGACTCTTAAAGAGGTGGTTTATTAACCAGAGATAACCTCAGAAACAGGTCATTAAAGGAGAGGAGATCTGAAATTAAAATTACAAAAGGCTAGTTTTAAGGTTTATAATGATCACAGCACACTGAGTGGTCGTGGTGTTGGACAACAGAATGATATTTGCAATCCATGAATTTGAAGAAACAAGAAATCAATCATAAGAGATCAGAAGGTTAACAGATTCAAAGAAACACTTTGACACCTGATCACAACTTTCGTTTTATACAGAAAACTGGTCTGGTTAGTCACTCAATAGAAACCGTCATGTGACCAACATTTCTTTGGCAGCATGCCATGTTGGGGGTGATCAATAAATAAGTTACTTCTCTTGCCTTTTGTTGGATACTAATAAGTCTGAATTTTCAAAAAACAAGCGTGAACGCAGCCAGGCACAAAGTAGGGACCCATTTAGCATAAATTGTAAATTTAACCGCCCACTAAAAGGAATTTTGAAAAAAAAAATACAAACAAAAAAAGAAACAAACATTTTTTCTAGACATAAGAAGTAATTGTTTCAATTTTCAGCCCTCTAACTCCATTGGTGCGGCCTATATGCCCGATACATACACAACTAGCCAGACCAATTCAAAAACTGAAGAAACCTATTTAGACAGTCTTGGCGACAGTTTTGGTTGACGGTTTCTAATAACTTCTTACAAGAGACTGGATGGAAGGTTTAAAACAATTTCACAGAATGTCCTAATTATTATATTACAAAAAAGTGGTGACACTGCAAATGTCACAACTAATATTTGCAACTAGATTGTCATTAGTAACAAGATACAAAGTATTTTCTCAAAAACCAAGAGAAAATGAAAAGGCAGGACATTTTACTAAATCAAAAATCAATATTTTTTCACTAAACAAAACATTGTTTGAAAGAGAGAAAAGACAAAAAAAAAATGAGTAGAAGAACAACAATAGTATTTACAAATTCTTTGTGTAACACATCAATCGAAAAATAAAGAAATCTTTGGATTTAACACGGACATATATTTTACATTATATTCCATAATAATAAAATAAGGCAATCCAATTTAGTCTCATTTTGTAATTCAATTTTATACTAATTTTGTACACAAAATTATTTCCACTGCAGAATTAAGAAAAGAGAGTAGCCTGTTTTAGACATATGAATGGATGCTTCACCATAGACACAATGATTAGTGCACTATTCTAGCATACCATAACTACTGTGTAGTGAGTTCAATTCTTGCTGGGTGCTCCACAATTGTGGCCTTCTGTCAGACTAAGCTAAGCTTAGTGTGTGTTTGTGTGCATGTATAGAGTGAGAAAGAAAGTATAACCTTGATATATACTATGTTGCAAATTAGTTACAAATGAATATTTAACATATCAATACTTAAACCAGTAACATAACATCAAGCATCCTTTTCTTCTGCATTAAAAATTCCTATAGAGCAAACAAATGTGTTCTTTTGTCACATCTTATAACATAAAAGTGATGTGTATTTTGCATGCGGTTTTTATAGACTTTGAAAAGTCACAATTAAGAACCATGCAACATGCACAAGAAACAATCATGCTAAACATCACATAGAAAGATCAGAAAACAGCACAATATATTTTTAAGAAACATCAGAAATGTCCTAAGAGCCGTTAGCAAACTTAAATGGCTACGGGCAGGCCATTTTGTAAGTATATCAGACAATCGCTGGACATTGCTAACAAAATGGATCCCTTGATATCATGGGTGAAATGGTGGCAAGCAAAAAGTAAGAGGGTGTGGTGATCTGGACAAGTTCAGAATGTTTTGGAAACGTGATGGTCAAAAGCTAATAAACTGGCAGACCACGGGGAAGGCCTATGTCTAACAACGAACTTTAAATGACTGATGATGATGATGTATCCTCTTGCTCTGCATTACACTATATCAGATCTTGACAATTAACGAGACTGGCTTTCAGGCAACGTCTATCATTTTTCACCAGAAGTCTTGGCTGAAGCATTTAACCAGTCACACACCCACTTATATGAACCACTTGGAAAAGGAAAAAAAATGATTTTCCCACCACTTGAAAAGAAGCTGAATTCTCTTAGGGTACTTCATTTGCCAAGAAGAAAGTCGCATTTACTGAAATTTAATATCACCATTAGAGGGGGTGACTTGGATCATTCTGAAACTCGGCTTCATCTTCATTTCTTGGGTTGATTTATTTGAAACCGTCAACCAAAACTGTCAACATTTCTTTAGTTTTTAAGCTGGTCTGGCTAGCTATCTAAGAGATGTCATATGTACAGTCCGCACCAATGGAACTAGAGGACTGAAAATTTAAATATTTACTCCTTATTATATCTAGAAAAAACTTCTTTTTTTAAAAATTCCCCCATAAATAAGTTTTTAGTGATGTGTGTGTGTGGGGGGGGGGCTTGTATTTGCTGACAGTTGACTATTTGATAATAAAAGCAAAATACATTTTCATGAAATGAATATTCCATTTACAATCTGTTTCAGATTATTTGAAAAAAAACCTTAATGAGAATTTCACACAAATGATATAAAATACCTGCCAGAGTGATGGCTTTTATTCTGTCAGACTTATCTTAGTGGTAAGAAAGTAAAACTTGAAACTAAAGTCTATCTGGTGTCAGAAACCAGTTGCAACAAATATTTTTTTAAATATGAACATACATACAAACATTTAAAAATGAATTTAAATTCAAAACAACCTATCGACTCAAGCAAACATAAAAAACTAGAACTTTTATACTTACACATTTTTGTACTCCATAGCAAACTCAATATCTCACTCAGCTTTGCTAGAAATTGCTTCAATTGTTTAGAAATGAACCCTGGTGACATCAGATGATCTCCGATATCAACCACAACCATCACAACCTGATATCTTGTGAGTGCCATGCCAAATATATGGACTTTGTAGGTTTAGCGTGATAGTGCCAAAACAGCTAGAAATGACGTTGAATGACCTACAAGGTCAACCTCACATAGCCTATCACAATGGAATGTCTTGTGAGTCTTCATGCCAAATATTATGCCAATAGACCTTGTAGTTTTAGAATGATAGTGGCACGGACACACAAACAGAAGGCCCCAAAATTAGTATAGATAGCAAAGATACACTATGGATTTTTCACTAGCCCACTTTGTATTTTCTGTTGTTTACACATTTCTATTGCCAGAATTTACACACAAGGCTGATAACTGACTATTAATTACAATCAAACCAAAATCTAAATTTGGTAACAATATTTATTCCTATGCAAGTATTTGCTTGGTAACCAAAGAGCCATAGAATGTGACACATTTCTACCAGTTTCTCATTGAGCACACATCGGGATAGCCATTGCACAACACTGAATCTTAAAACTGTGCTTAATAGGAGGAGGAAAAAACATTACCTGGTTCCAACACAAATGACCATTTAAAGCGGCAGATTGAAAAAAAAAAAAGAAGAAAATATTCATGTGACAGAGTTAGTTCTAAGGCTTCATGAAAAATAATGATGTTCCAGAGTGGCCGAGGAGGTAAGGACAGAAAAGAATAGAGTAGGAGGTGCCAGGGTTGGAGAGATGTTTTACCAATCATCCCTCAAGGACAATAATGCCTCAACTTTGCCATCAGTTGAAAGTTCTAAAGATTAAACAGACATCTTCTGGCAGGAAGCCATAGAGAGCTTACTTTAATGCTGTTCTGTTTATCTAGAAGTCTCAGCAGATGTTCGCCAGAGAAAAGAAGGACAAAGAGAATAAAGGAGTTGAAAGAGAGAGAAAAAAAAGGTAGTGGTCAAATGTAAGGATTAGGATCAACTAGAAATGGTGTCTAATACATAATAGAGGGAATGTATGTGCATGTGTGCATATGGACATAAAATAAAGGCTATGCGTGGGTGTGTATATATGTATATAATAAAGGTTATATAGCTACATACATTTATGGTTGTACAAATTGTACTGTGCTTCACAAGAGTGAGTATGATCCTTACTGAGTTATCTGGAAATGTAGTCTTGTGTCAAAATTAACTTAAATCAACAAAACCTCTAAGTGTATGTGTATATGTAACTAGATAGATATTTACTAAGGTTCCCTTTGTCTGATACATGTTAAGTATATATACAAACATTCTTTGTCTTTATA
>VCCN01000387.1:26546183-26559220 GCA_006491835.1 Architeuthis dux
CAGAAAACAAATGCTATGGACCTTCTTCTGAAATTTCAATTGTAATGCAAATAGTTACTTTGCTGTGATTACTCAGCCTCTCCTTACTCTATCCAGAAATGAGATGGCAGTGTGAGAGGATAGTATTCTTAAACAAAAGGAATGATACAGGAAAAAAAATTGAAACCTTGTTGGTTAATCAGAGAACTAGAAAGCACTCATAGAGTGCATATCTCTGCCAATGCCATTGTTAGGGGAAATAAACATGTATGGATCTGCCCAAGAATGTATTCACTTCTTCCATGGTCCATTGTCCACTCTTCCACAAAATTTCATAGAAATTCATTGAGAACTTTGGGAGATATCGTGTTGAGAGTAATGAGTGTATACATAAATGTGCGGGGGGAAAACCCAGGAAAATATCACTCAATCAAAAACAAATTCATAGATCCATTCCAAAACTTAACCAACTCTTCCTTACCTCATTGCCCACCCTTCCACAAAATTTCATTGAGTACTTTTGGAGATATCTAGTGGACAGACATAAAGACAGGCGGATGCGACCGAATAAATATACTGCTCCAACTTCGTTGGCAGAGGTATTAATTTGTTTAATCAAACAATTTTCCCTGGCTTTCTATGATCTTATACCATTTTTAGACAAATTGTGTATTCCATCATAAATGAACAATTCCAGTTTTGATTTAAGGAATTTTTCAATGTCTTGAACTTGTTGGAACTGTTGACCAGACAATGAGTCTTGCAGAATATCAAACAAGTGATACTAGTCTGAAGGTAACAGATCGGGAGAATACTCAGAATCTGGCAGAACTTCTCATCCCATCTCCATAATCATTTGCTGCATTATATTTACAACAAGATGATGGCTGTTGTCACAGAGAAAAATCAGAGCAAATCAATAGAAATAAGCATTTTCTCTTCCAATGTATCATTCCAATGTGTTGACTGATTCATCACTAATTGTTCTGCAAGTTCACACGTTGCTTTATGCTGGATCTTTCCTCAAAAGTTCTTCCAATTCATTAGTTTTCAAGTTCTCAGTTCTTCCAGAGTCTTCTTTGCACTCGAGCTAGAAATCTTTTTCTTTTAAAACTTTGGAAACCATTCTTGACACATGCTTGCACCTACTGCATCATTACCATAATCTTCAATGATCCATTGTCTATCTTCCACTGCATTTTCCCCCAAGTTAAACATGAAGAGTAAACAAAGTCAAACCTGCATTTCATTTTTAGCCATGATTTTCACCAAAATAAAGTAAAATAATCACTTTGCTGCAAAGAATTCTTAAAGAGTATGCACACACAGGTAATAAAGTGCTGAATACATTTCATAAACACTTCTAGGATTTCCCTACCATTATGCAAATATGGTGCTAGGAACGTTTCCATCAACCATTTATTACTATATCTTGGCTGAAAATGGTACCATTTAAAAGTCTTACAAATAAACCGTGCAAATATGCTTTAACGTGAAGGAATAGAATCTAAATGGGAATAATGTTTTTCTTTTTCATTTTTACAGACCTGATGACCAATTTTTTTTACCTGCAAAGACGGTGATATATATTTTTATATGGTTTCACTTTCAATAAGTTGTAGTGTTTTCCTTCTTTTTTTTTAATGTTGCAGCAAAGATAGAATTTAACAACAATTGCACTCTAATGAGCATTCATGCAATAGAAATATTTTAAAAATAATTCTAAAATTAGGACATTATTTTTATATTCAAATCTTCCTTAAACATTGACATTTCTCAGATTTTTATAATTTATGCGCCGATTTTTTCTCTCTAAATTTTTTAAATGTTTCAGGTACGTCTTCAAAGTAAACATGCCTTTAGATGTGTAAAAAGTGATGAATCAGGAAACAATTTTTTTTTCAATTCAACCTTAAAATTTAAAGTAACAAGAGTAAAACACAATAAGATTTTTATTCACCTGCTACTTTGTCAATTTCTCTGATTATTGATCAAAAATCCTTTTGATAAATAAACAAAAACCTCACAAATTTTGAATACCACTTAAAACAGTGACCACATTGAAGTGGATGCATGTTAATAAGGAAGTGAACACTGTTGGCTCTTTTCTATTATCCATTGTTATAGTGAGACTTTTTTTAATTAAGAAATTTCTTTTTTCATTTAAACTACATTAGTTCTATTTTATGTAAAGATGTATTTCTTTTCTATAGTTTTGAGAAGGGTCATTAATATTCAAATGGTTCTTCGGATGATTGAACTCCTTCTTGTTGTTTGTGTTGTAAACACAGCATTTCGGACGATCCATTATTCAGCCTCCTTCAGGCCTAAAATCCAAGTGTGATGGGGTAAACAGAAGTTTTGTTTTTAAAGGTGTTTGTCAGGTTTAGGTCTGTTGAGAAGCGGAAGCCAAGTACAGAGTTCAACCCGATGTGGCTTCCGCTTCTAAACAGGCCTTTACAACACAAACAACAAGGAGGAGTTCAATTGTCCGAAAAACCATTTGAATATATTTCTTTTTTTTTAGATTTCATCTTCGTCTTCCTTTAAAAATGTGCTAATTTAGCATACATCAATCAAATTGAAGATGGTGAGAGTTGACATACATTTGAATAAACCTTTCCTTGGAAAATGTCTGTAGATTCATAATAATATCATAGAATTAACAGAAATGATCAAGGCTAAAAGACCCTTGATCTATGTCTCAACAAATCTAGGAGGCTTGTAAGAGATTATATACAACTGTCTTTTTCTTGGATTACTTTTTAGATAAAAAGAGAAAAATCGGATATTGTGTTATTCGAAGACTTTATATATTAATCTTGATTACAGAAAATGGAATAAAATGTCTCCCCGAATCAATATACATTATCAATAATAGAGATGCTAAAAATTTTCTAAGTGCTTTTCTCTGTGTTTAAGAAAGACTGAAAAAAATATTTGCATATATATTTCTTTAGGAATGCCAAAAGAGGAAAAAAATCAGAATTAAAACTTGAAACCAGAAAAAACAAGAAGAAAAAAGTGAAAAAAAAAGACTAGAACAACAAATCGATAAAAATAAATAAACAGATTTCATTTTGTTTGTTTCCTCCCACCCCTGCCACGCACAACGCTCCGCTTTATTCTCTGCCATTTTTCGTTGATTTTTTTTCAACATCTTGCAAAAGTCAAGAGACCAACAATTTCTTCTATTTATCTTCTCCAGCAAGACACATTATAAATGCATGTCCCTATGAAAAGTACAGCTTACTTGATTCTAGAATTTAAAAAAAAAATGACGATGATGATGATGAACATAAAATCAAAAGCATCAGAAAAATGAGAGAGAGAGAGAGTGGTAGAGAGAGTGAAAGAAAGAGAGAGTGAAAGATAGAGAGAGAAAGAGATAGAGAGAGAAAGAGATGGAGAGTGAAAGAGATGGAGAGTGAAAGAAAGGGAGAGTGAAAGAAAGGGAGAGAGCGTAAAAGAAAGAAAGGGAGAGAGCGTGAAAGAGAGAGAGCATGAAAGAAAGAGAGAGAGCATGAAAGAAAGAGAGAGAGAGAGCGTGAAAGAAAGAGAGAGAGAGAGCGTGAAAGAAAGAGAGAGAGAGAGCGTTAAAGAAAGAGAGAGATAGTGTGAAAGAAAGAGAGATAGAGTGTGAAAGAGATGGAGAGTGAAAGAGAGAGGGAGAGAGTGAGAGAAAGAGAGTGAGTGAAAGAGATAATTCTAAATACAAAAAGAATTCATCAATCACTAACCTCACCCAGCCATTCTCCTCTCCCAATAACCCCACCAAGTTGCAAATAATAACTAAAAAAAAACAACCAATAAAATGACAAATTGCAAATAAAAACTAAAAGCTTGCAAGCAAGCAAACAAAGAAGAAGAAGATGATAGAAAGAAAGAAAAAAGAATGACAACAAAATTCGTCCAGCTTTTAAACTGGGAACAACATTAAAGGGAAAGGGGAAAGAGAGCAGAAAAAAATGAAGAGGGGAAATATTTGTTCAGATCAAATGAAAAGGATCGAAGAATTGTTTGCATAAATGTTTGTTATAGGTTGAATCTGATAGCAGAGACAGAGGGGAAGGTGGAAGTAGAAAGAGGAGATTCACAAGTGTGTGTATGTGTGTATATTAAATAAGCGTCTCATTGTATGAGGATGTAGATATGTGTCTATTTTGAGTGTATGTGTGTATATTAAATAAGCGTTTCATTGTATGAGGATGTAGATATGTGTCTATTTTGAGTGTGTGTGCTCAAGTGTACACTGTGTGTGTCTATATTAAATAAGTCTTTCATTGTATGAGGATATAGATGTGTGTCTATTTTGAGTGTGTGTGTGTGCACTGTGTGTGTGTATATTAAATAAGCATCTCATTGTATGAGGATGTAGATATGTGTCTATTTTGTTGTTTGTCATATCTAGTCATCAATAAATATATATTTTTCTATTTACAATGTGTAACTATAATGCTAAACTGGACACTTACCTTCCGTTCAATATTTTATGTTTATACATAATCCTTTTAGGGGTCAAAAATGAAGGGAAACTGTTTCTCCCTCCAAGAGGTCAAAAGTGAAGGGACTCTTTAGAGTGGGGGGGGGCACACTCTAAAGAGTCAGAAGTGAAGGGAGACCCCCCCCCACTCTAAAGAGTCAGAAGTGAAGGGAGACCCCCCCCCACTCTAAAGAGTCAGAAGTGAAGGGAGACTCCCCAACACGCCAAAGAGTTAAAAGTGAAGGGATACCCCCCCCCCACTCCAAAGAGTCAAAAGTGATGGGAGACTTCCCCACCACTCCAAAGAGTCAAAAGTGAAGGGAGACTCCCCACTCCCCTCCAAAGAGTCAAAAGTGAAGGGAGACGGGGGGTCTCCCTTCACTTCTCCAAAGAGTCAAAAGTGATGGGAGACTTCCCCTCCACTTCAAAGAGTCAAAAGTGAAGGGAGACTTCCCCACCACTCCAAAGAGTCAAAAGTGAAGGGAGACTTCCCACTCCCCTCCAAAGAGTCAAAAGTGAAAGGAGACTTTTCCCCTCCTTTAAGGAGTAAAAAGGGACAGTAAACTTGTTTTCCCCTTTAAGGGATCAAAATTGAAGGTAAACCTTTTTTTGGCGTCTGAAACCTTTTTCACTCCTTAAATATTTAACCTGGCGTAGACAGGTACTTCAGCTATTGTTATATATAGCTTTCATTTTAATATGAGGATATATGGACATGTCTACATTGTATATAATATCTGGTAAACAAATGAAATTGGTTACAATGTTGCTTGCGTGGGCATGTGTAGGTGCACAAGTCTCATCACCCCCACAAATCGTGCACATCTGAAACAGGTATAGTGCATACATCGAAGAGCGAGAGGAAGAAAGATAGAAACCTGTACAATTCTGTAGATATCTACACATGTAGGTATGGAAATACTGTATGGACTATCAAAGAAGAAATATATAACTGTGAGATGTTTTCTGTGCATCAATAGATATTTACATCCTTAGTGAAGACATGTGAACCTATGCATAGCTAGGTGGGAATGTATGTACTAATGTGTTTGGGTATAGATGGAGAAATAAGAAAATAAAGGATGCATATTATGAACAGGTCTGGTTAGTCACACATTAGAAATCGTCATGTGGCCGACTTCTTTTGGCAGCATGCCGTGTTGAGGGTGATCAATTAAAAAATTGGAAAAAAAGGATGATCAATGAATAAGTTATTTCTCTCGCCTTTTGTTGGGCAGTGATCACTAAAAAAGTTTGAAATATTTTTTAAAAGATGGAATGCAGAACACAAACTAAGGGATCAATTTAGCATAAACTTACATTGCAAATTGAACCGCCCACTAAAAACCTATTTAGGGGGAATTTTTAAAAAACTAGACAAAACGTTTTTTTCTAGACATAAGGAGTAAATGTTGAAATTTTCAGCACTTTAGCTCCATTGGTGCGGTCTTTACACGTGATACATAGCCAGCCAGATTAATTTGAAAATTGAAGAAACCTCTGTTTACAGTTTCTAAAAACTGTATACGAGTATTATGCTACTATTGGTGTATAAATTGTGCCATGCATCAACACACAGCTAACACAAGTGGTAGGCCAATAGTTGATCTTTATTCCTGCTTTTGAAAATACTAAAAAAATAACCATTACACACACTGTTTTCTTTTTAGGTGTACATACGAATACCTAAACAAACGTGTGTTTGCAAATATATAGATATAAATATACAGATGTAAGACATATAACACATACAATATATATGTATAAGATATGCAAACAAAAGAAATAATTTGTCTTTATCTATTTAAAAATAAAAACATTAATTCCAATATATGAAAGGGGAAAGGAACAAAAACATACTGAATAGGAAAAAAAACAAATGAGTCGAGAGGGGAAAATCAAAGAAATGAAATAAATGTAGATATCTGCATTCTGCTTAAAATAACAGAGAAAAAACTGTTTCTCCTAAACAAACAAAAAATAAATATTAATATTAGACACATACAAAGACACTTTATATGTTCCACTGGATGAATATGACATCCTATCCAACACTATCTCTGTCTCTCTCAGACCTGCCTTAATCCCAAACAGTGAGAGGATAGAGAGAAGTTATTGATAAAGTAAAGAGAGAGTGGGGGGGTACAGGAAAGTGAAACTGAAAGTAAGTTATTGTGAAAGTGAAAGTAAGTTTTTCAGAAAGTGAGGGTAGCAGGAAAAGAAAAAATCGATTAGAGAAAAGAAAAAAAAGAAAGAAAGATAGAGGTGGAGAGAAAGACAAGGAGAGAAAAAAAGGAATTGTGTAGAATAAAAGAAAACAAATACCAAGGTGGATGAAGCTTTAAGAAACAAACAAAAAACAAAAACTCACTTTCTTGAAATTTAAATAAAAAACATCAAAAAGAACAATGCACTCACAAACAACCTCAAAGGAAAATAATTTTAGATCTATCTCTATATATATAGTGTGTGTGTGGTAAACAATAATATATATATATATGTGTGTGTGTGTGTGTGTGTGTGAAGTGTACATGCTTGTGTATTTAATCAAACTCCTGCACTGAACTGCCCTGGCATTATATAAAACGATGTGCACAAAGACAGACAACACAGATTATATTTATGTTGTGTGGTTACAGATCACAGCAAGGTTGTATCAGCCATTTGCAAATTAGTAGAAGTTTTGGATAAATGGTGCAAGGAATCTATAAATCTTCATCATGAGCCAGGATTTTTTTTCTTTCTCTTTCTCTCTCTCTCTCTCTTGGACAAAAAATGATCAATGATGGATCTATGGAATTAGAACAGCACTGAGTAAAATGAATCAAGGGGGCCAACCTTGTTGTAAGGATAAAATGCCATAGCATTTCACAGCCAGCAATGGCAACAAGGTCTGGGAAAGATGGGATCTTGTCTTGTGTCAGATATTTGAGAGACATTGGATCAGAAAAGGTGGAATAGGGACAAAGCTGCAAGTGTGGCACAAGATATCAGATTCTGAGCGGAGGAGAAAGTGCGTCTGAGAATATGAGTAAAGAGGGTAGAGAGTGGGATGAGAAAAAGAAACAAAGGAAAGAAAAAGAGAAAAGTAAAAGATAGAGTGGGGAAGTCAATAGAGAAAAAGCGAAAGGGGGGGAGAAAGGGGAAAGAAAGAGAGAAGGGGGATAAGAAAAAGAGAAAGGGGAAAGAAAGAGATAAGGGGGATAAGAAAAAGAGAGGGGAACGAAAATGAGGAAAAGAAAGAGAGGGGAACGAAAATGAGGAAAAGAAAGAGAGGGGAAGAAGAGGAAAAGAAAGAGAGAGGGAAGAAAAGATGGAAAATAAAGAGAGATGGAAAAGAAAGAGAGATGGAAAATAAAGAGAGATGGAAAATAAAGAGAGATGGAAAATAAAGAGAGATAGAAAATAAAGAGAGGGGACAATAAATAAGGGGGAATAAATAGAGGGGGGAATAAATAGAGGGAGGAAGAAGAGGTGGAAAAGAAATAGAGAGGGGAAAGAGTAGGGCAAGAAATAGAGAAAAGGAAGAGGAAAAGAAATAGAGACAAGGAGAAATAGAGATGGGGAGGAGGAAGAAAAGAAATAGAGAGGGAAAGAAGTGAAGGGAAAGAGGGAAAAGAAAAGGACGGAAAATAGAGAGGGGAAAGAAGAGGGAGAAAGAGGAGGGTAGGAAAGAAAGTGAGAGAGAAGAGAAAAGAAAATAGATTAGAGTGATTGATTGGAAAGAATCCATTTGATAAAAAGGTCAGAAGAAGAAGAAGAAAAAGAAGAAGAAGAAGAAGAAAAAAGGGATGGAGTGGCAACAAGGTAAATGAAAAGTGGGATGCTGCATTGTTTTTATTTATCTATGAAGTTTACAGTAAAACCCAGTCATTGAAGCAACAAACATATGGAAAGACCACTCTCCAAGACAAACCAAAGAGCACTATCTTATAAAACATGCGTTATTTATTACACAGGTGCCGAGAATAGTTGCATTCCATATGTCAAAAATCAAGGGAGGCTCTTTGTTCACTTTGGTTCTTTCTTTGAACAAACCAGAAGATAAAAAAAAGTATACATTCCACCTGAATTCTTTTCATATATTAATATACATTTTTCCCATTTTTTTTTCTTTGTATGCAGAGGTTACATTTTCTCAATCCATCTTTCTGGTTTCACATCTAACAGTAAAAATAAATGAGGACATATAGAAGGAAATAAAAAAAATAACCCCAAAAAGTTAATTTTTTTCCTCCTTTACGTTTTGTTGTTTTTTTTTTTTACTTCTTTACGCTCTCTCTCTCTCTCTCTCTCTCTGTCTCTCCTCACTCAGTGATCAGGGTTAAAAAGCCAAAACCAATTTCTACAAATAAAAGACAGCATTTGTCTGTCAGTGCCTTAAATGAAAAATGATGAATTCTTAAAATATGTCCTAGGATTCTCCTTACCACATCTTTTCTTTTCTTTTTGTAGGGAGTGGGGTAAAATAATTTCATGGTTTTAAAATCAAATTTTGAAGTTGGTATATATATTTCTCATTGAAGAAACAACGGTTAGAAGGGGTCATTTCACAACTTTAGCTCTTAAAGGTTCCAGAGGCAAAACTATCAGAGCATTCCCTTTCTAATAAAACTTTTAATTTCATCAGCCATTGGTTAATTCTTGTTACCATTTAAGATGACTTGCTCACAAAATTCAAAGAATATAAAGTCATATTTCTATTAAAAGTGTTTTCTAATCTGTTTAAAAACCTAAGCTCTAAAACAACCAGGTTGCTTCTGCCAAAAATTCCAATACACATAACAGATATTTTATTATAGACAACAGCCAAGATAGAATGTCTGTGTAAAAACCCAGTGATATAGTCTGAAATTCACAGATGAAACTTCCTCATTATTAAGACTAATATCTTAATCTTTGTTGATTTACCAATGTTTTGGTTGATGTCTTCTTTGGTCTTCCTCGGGTCTATATTGCATGTGATCATACAGCACTTTTAAAATTTTATTTCATGAATCATCCGAATTGGGACAATCCACATATCTGAGTGCTTAGTTCTGTGAATTGTTCCAATTATGATGATGGTAAGATTAATTTGAAAATGTACTGGATTAGGTTAAAAAATTAGCAATTAGAACATACATATTGTGTAAGGCTAAGGAACATACCAAAATATTGTAGTAAAAGCAATGAAGATGAGGATACTAGACTGAATAATTCCTGGAATAATCCCAGAAGTGATATGCATAAAATCACTTAAGAATAAGCAAATCTGACTAATCTTGAAAGTGTACTTGCCATATGGTTAGCAAACAAGACCAGCAGATTTTTGCAGGTGATTGATTGTTTTGTTTAATGGCACATCGACCCTTGGTGGGTCATTTAGTGCCGAATTCAGTGGGGGGGGGGGAGATCCCATGTCCCCGTGATTTGAGATTTGAGGGGGGAGAATCCTAAATCCCTGTCACTGAGACAAATGCCACGAGGACCGGTCAGTGGTCAAAAGCTTCTCAGGACGAATCCTGAGCATGGTGATCGCCTCTCAACCAACTGGCCAAGATATCCTGTGCAACTTCTCCCAGATATCCAGAGATACCCGAGCATGCCATAAGGATCCCCGAAGGACTGTTTCAAAGAACAGATACTACACTTTGATCTTAACAAAAAGGCCAAGATGCCTATCATAGAGCAATAAATCTTTGCTAGTGTAGCCATTCCGATCTTCCTAGTGCCCTACCATTGTGTCCTTATGCCAGACTAAGCTAAACTTTGTAAATATCTCTAAGTAATCTTGACAAATCAATTCACAACTGAACCAAAATGAAACATAAGGAAATTAGACACAATGCAAAAAGTAAATGACAGAAAAATATAATTGTATTAAATATGCGAGTGTAAATATGTATGCAAAGTATATATGAAAATATACACAACACACAGTGTGTGTATAAATGTAGATAGATACATGCATATCTTGAAGGGGAGAGACAGAGAGATACATATTGTAGTATTTTTTCTGCAAGGTATACAATTATTAAATATGTACAGCAGCAATTTTCAACAAGAGTCCACAGGTGTACCATAGGAGTTTGGGGAAATTAAAACAAAAATATTAGTTATTGAATTTTTGAACACAATCTTGACACTTCAAAAGATAAAATCTTTCTTTAAAAACTTGGAGTCCTTTGACAATTTTAGCAGCTTGTTCAGTATGTCATGAGCTGAAAAAGATTGAAAACCACTGATGTACATTAGCACAGCAGTTTTGGGTCTAATGAGTGCATTTGAAAAACCAGCAAGCAGTACTCAGCATATAACACCATAGAAAAATGGTATCTGCAGGTGTATTGTAAGCACTGATAGAACAGCGTGACTGGAAAAAGGCATTCCATGAGATCTTTGCAGTGTCTTCAATGCGTGTGATGAAGCGTATATTTTGGAATCAATAGAAATAATGCAATTGCTAGCAATAAGAAAACAGGTAAATGAGGGTGGAGGGGAAAGAGGTTGCAGCAAGAGGGCCTTCCATTGGTGTGAGCTAACACTTTCAACCTAATTATATTTGCAGGTGGAAAAACCAAAATCTCTGTTAGCAGAACAGATTATTATATGCCTGTCTATAACGTTGGGCAGGAGATATACACAGTGCTGACAAAAGAGCAGGGCCCAACTAAAAAAACAGGCTTTTTTTTTCCTTTATTGTTTATGCCTAAACAAGATGGTAAATACAGGCCAACAATGTTAGTGGACTAGGGTAACTAGACATCCAGCTTTACACTGAACAGTACAGCTTTTAAGCACTATCATCCGGTGGGAGGTTGCGTCAGACATTAATTTTCCCTTTTTTGATGTCAGAGTGAAAAACTTATTCAAATTACCTCAGATATACTTAGAACAGTGGGAAGTAAAAGCCATAAAACTGTGGGAAGTGAAAGCCAATGGCAACTACATATAATAAAAATATGTTAATGATTGTTTTACATGATTACATGTTGTTGCCGTTGTCAACACTGCTGAATTGTCCACAAGTGGGAGAGGGTCAGTGAGTCTGCCGAACACCAATTTTGTTCAGAAAACATTTTTTTTTGTGAAAAATCATATTCATATATTAAAGTGATATTTGACAAATCAAAAATTCTTCTAAGTATTTTGTATATCTTATCATTAGTATCATTAACAACACGTCTAAGAGGGTCAATCTGTCCAAGTCCTTCTTTTCAGTTTGCAATATCCCCCTTTTTGGAAATTTGGAAACCCCACGCTGAAATATTTTTTGGATACCCAGGGGTCTGCGGGCCCCAGGTTGGGAACCCTGGGCTAGAGTGTCCGCCTTTTTAGAAGTTAGGAGATGGCCACCCTATAGTGGACCTGCTCATGAAATAATGGCGATGACTCCTCTCAGAATTTCAGACAATATTTACAGGCTTATATAGTATGGTTAGAAAAAAAGGGTCTTTCCAATTGTCTTTTTACAGTTTTTCCTGTATTGAAATAATTATGAATGTTTATCTTTCTCTGCTAAAATTACACGATAACACCAATCCAGAATGAGTTACTTTTTTATTAAAAACAAGTAAGAGTTAATTAAATCAGAAGAATCTAAAGACAGAATGAGTTTTCTTCTTTTTTTTAACAAACAATTCCCTTTGTATTTACAAGCATAAATATACATGAATGCTAAATGAAGGGAAAACTGCACAATTAGATTTAGAATTATTTCCATTGGAAATCATAATTATAAACTTTATTTTTAACACCACTTTTCCTCTTAGTGAAAACCACACTCTCCTTCTGGACAAAAATTCAAAATTTTGAGCCCTTGATTTAATAATGGCCGACAATTACAAGATAATGGATCACATGACCACAGTGACTCAGAATGAGTCTTTGATGATAGCTATCCCTATTATCCAGAGGTGGCTAGCTGATAAATAATCCAATCTCAGCCTTAGAAACCTTAATTGGATGAAAGGATCTAATTATCCCCGGCACCTCATTGGGCAATGGTCCCATTAGGCAATTAAACCTTATACTCCACGCTTCTCTTATGGGCAACCCCATATCCGGTGTAAATGTAGACATCAAAGGTAGGTTGAAGCTGATGCAATTTGGATAGCAGCCATTGAAATCATACAACAGCAATGCTTTTGGATTGCTATTTCTTTAATTACAAATTTAAATTACATAGTTTTAGGTTTTAGTAATATGGGTGCATATATGTATATCAGGACAAAATATCTTGCTGAGAAATAAGCTGATGTTATTATTTGATGTGAGGATAACATTATGTGTGTGTATGTATGTACATATATATATAACACCTGTCACGTCTGGAAAGGAATGCAAGTCAGCTGGAGGGCTGATAAGGCGTGCTAAAATACAGGGAAATTGTGCACCAGGTACCCGTATCATGAGATTTCTTGTGTGGCAATTTTGTGCCAGAGGTTTTAAATCCCTGGCTGGGTTAAAAAGCCACATCCATTCTTGGCATAGTTGAATGATTCTTTAAGGTGATATCATGTGATGGCCAAAAGTTATATATATATAGTTATGAATAGTGAAAAAGACACTTAAACATTGGTATATTAACAAT
>VCCN01000387.1:26628626-26654940 GCA_006491835.1 Architeuthis dux
TTGTTTAAAAGCTTCAGAAATGGAAGAAAAATTTCAAATTATCCCAAGAAGAGCAAAAAATTATCTTCATCAACTTGGTTATTATGTACGGGCAACAAGGAGGAAGCCCCTTTTAAACTTGATTGATATTAAAAAGAGGAATGAGCGAACAATCGAGATGAGCGATAAGTCCATAGCTTTTTAGCACAGCCTAATTTTTTCTGACGAATCAAGATTCGTCCATTTTCAGATACAGCATCAAATGACTTCCTTGGCCAAATCAGTCCCCTGACATGAATCCAAGTGAATATGTGTAGGCAATATTAGATAAGAACTTGCGTAAGAAGTCTAAAAAGCCAGCAACACATTCAGATTAGCTGGATCTCTTATACCAATCCTGGTCTGAAATACCTCAAACTGCAATTTGAGAACTTATTAATCCTATGCCAAGACGAGTTGTAGCACTTAAAACGGCCAAAGGAAAGTCAAAACTTTATTTTGTACTGTAAATGTTTGAATAAAGTTAAAACAAAACTGTTGGTGTCTATTTACTTTTTGCATGTCTCTGTAAACTATAATAATATTATTTATTATTGTGCCTCAGATGAAAAGAAAAAAAGGATTGTTTTATTAGAGGAACAAGGCTTCTGAGAAACTTGATTGGAGATTTACAAATGCTTAATGTCTCTATGAAAAGCTGAATTAAAGGAATTTGCACAATCACATCACAGAGTTATGCATGATGCTAACTAAATAGAAACACAATACACAGCAGACACAGAATTAAGCAGGCACTCGTAGTGACAATCTGTAATATATTTTAAATATGCCAAAGTTACAAAAGAGGGATTTTTCTCAGCTTTGCCAAAAAGAAAAACAAGAAGGCATTTGCCAAGCCTGACAGAATGAGCTCAACAGATTCATCCGTTGATAGAGAAGAATGAAAAGAACAATCTTGATGCAATGATAGCAGCCATACATCAAATGTCGAGTCTAAGTGCTTGCAAATTATGCTCTCAAAGATATGTAAACGGTGTCTGTTATTCTCCACCCCTTTCTCTATCGCACTTACCTTTCTTTTCAGTAGATCAAAGGACAAACAAACATCTAGCAAGTGTAGAATTCACAGGTACTTACCTACAAAGAAAAGAGGAAAAGGAAAAAAGTGAAATTAGATGTTGGCATGAGAATCTGGCATAGCAGGCAATGATGAACATGAAGCGTGGAAAGTTTATGTGGCTTTTTAGAAAAGTGAGGAATTCTTGGAGTGTTTGGTGGGAGGTTGAGTTTGGAAATATTGCCTACAATTTGCAGTTATTCTGTGCGTATTTACGTGTGGAGAAGTCATACCTAATTGGCAAGATTGCAGATTTCAACAGCTTGGCTAAAACAAATAGATGAATAAATGCCTGTACATTTAAGATCATCAATGAAGTGATCTCATACATTAAATATTAAAAAGTGTAGTGACCTTATCGTCTATAACTTTGAGAAGAGTCATTAACATACCAACTTTTGTTTGGCCTTCTTCAGGTGTAACATGTAATATCCATAAGAAAAGAGAGACTCTTTTATCAGTCTCTTTCTCTTTTCTAAAATTATGGAACAAGTTGTATTGCATGCATTGCATAATAGAATAACTATTCACAAGCGTTTTTGTTAACATTTAAATTTTCTGTTAATGTCTAAATTTTTCCATTTGATACTATTTTTTTTCTTTGCTTTGCACCGCTGGATAGGAGAAAAACACCAATAAAAGAGACATTTTACACCTGAAGAAGGCCGTAGTATGAATCGTCCAAAATGTTGTGTCAACAAACAAAGATGGGAAGAAGAGATTAGATTGTCTGTACTAAAGTTGGTATGAAGTGACCTTAGCAGTGACTCATTTTCACAAAAGATCATAATCTCCCTGGGTACAACCATTATTCATCTATATCAGTGGTTCCCAACCAGGGGGGGAATTTGGGTAGTCCAAGGGGGAATAAGGCTGTTAGGTAAAAATAAAAGTCCAGTCTAGAAATAGGGTTTTCTGCACTTCTATCTATCAAGTCGAAGGGTCAAAATAAGCTACAAGTTGAGAATGATTTAAGATGTGCTCTCTCATTAATAGACCCACAAATTGAAGAACTTAAGTATAAAATTAAACTAATTCTTAGTATGAAGCTGTCATAAAATAAAGTTATATTTGAAATTATTCTTTATTGCAACTTAATAAATGGAAGGGGAGGAATACTAGTAATCTTATTGACAAAATTGTGGATGAATTGAAAAGGTTGGGAACCACTGATCTAGATATTTGCTGGGTTGGGAAGTCGGAGTCAAATTCAGAAACAATTTGGGGGTAGAGTCTGAATAGGTAAAAAAGTATCAACTCCAGCTTAAAAATAAAACTTGCAATATTATAACAATATAACAATAATATATTTTTTATTTTAAGTTTCAGTTTTCAGTATTCACACTTTTGATTTTTCAAAAAAAATATTTGTAATTTTGTTTGATAAATTTACAAAAAATATAAACCCTTATTGTAACAAAAGATTTCCATGAAATCGGCCGTATTTAAGCATTTCACCATAACTCATAAGAAAGAAAACATTTTGTGTGTCAGTGTATGACAATGGACTTAGATGTAATATCCTATTGATATATATATTTACCACTTAAAAAGAAAGCAGAGATGGAATGAAAACTTTGATGTTCCTAGATATCTACCTATTCAGTAAAAGGTACAAGGGAAAAAAAACCAACAAATTATTGATATGGTTTGCATAAGTGACTTTTAATACATCTGCTGATGTTAATTTTGAATATCTAGTCAATAGAATACCATATGTACCATTATATCATTGAATTTCATATAAGATTTTCTTTTTCTAGCTGGAAGGATGTCATTATGCAATGTGTGGATGTGAGACACACATAAACTTAGATAAGATAAGTGAGAACCAATATCCTTTTAAATGCTTAATCTGACACACATCCTCTTCATATATGAATACACCTATGGATGCACATCTATGCACAAAACATTCACACACACAAAAAGTGTTGATGTAAATATTAGCCTACAAGTTTTATCTTCAAATAGAAAATGGAGGTTGATTTTTTAAGCTATTTTTTTGTTTACAATAAGTCTGTCTCATATGCCATCAAATATGGTGTGTATGTAACACACACCTACACATTTAAATATATGTACACATAAAAATGCATTATATATATTATATATACACACACACAAACACAGTCATATTTACAGAGATCCACCCACACAAACCAATATGATCTTTGCATTATGCTTGTAAATTGGTATACAATAAACCAGTTATAATATATAGGTTGAGTCTCTCCATAAATTCTGCCCACAGCTTGTTTATAAGTGAATGGCTTTTAATCTATTAAAACCAACCAATTTCTATATGCCAGCCACTTCATACATAATACAGCACTGCATTGTCCAGTGTATTCATATGGTTGCAAGTGTAAGCAATCGACACATAGAGTCGTAGAAATCATTTGGACAAGAATATTATAAGATAAATGAATGGAGAACAGTACATAGATGAATGAATTCTGTTCAACCACCATTAATGAACAGCCTGTTAGTTTGATTAATCTTTTAACTTTTAATCAAGAAATTTTAATTAATTTAATTAAGAAAAGAGTAGCCAATTAACCAACCATAGGCTGCTGCATGAAATTCTAAAAAGAAGCACTGGCAATATTCTGTTAATTATTCAGACTGACATCCTGATCTACTGAACAACATTTGAGGATTAACAAATGCAACGTACACCTGAGGAAGGTTGGAGAACAGACTGGTTGAATGATATGACAACAACAAAGATAAGAATACTAGTATAAATAATTCATAGAATAACATTACTTCTATGACCAGGAAAGGAACAGCCGAAGTTACTATTGCTGCTAATGTTCCCTCTTCTAGACTCCTATGATTCTTTTACCCTACCAATAAGGGATTTGTGACCACATTCAAAAAGTATATAAACACTATGACATCAAGGTCATTTTCAAACATACACACACACTCTGAGGTCTGCTAAGTAAGGTTGCCCCTACTCATGACCACAAACTGATGAACAACTGTGTTTACGTCATCCACAGTAAATGTGGTATTATCTATACCAGAGAAATGGGCCACCACCTCAGGTCAGACTCGATGAATACAAGAAAGCCATAATCAAATATCGGCTATGACCGACCACATTTGGAGAGAGAACGGCGACCATCTTCCTCTCTGGGAGGAAGTCCAGATTATTGACAGAGAACGATGTTGGAAGCAGAGAAAAATCAAAATGCAGCTCACATCAAAATGTCGACTAAATGCATTAGCCAGACAAGTACAGATTTCAACCTGATGTGGCTTCCACTTCTCGCCAGACCTAAACCCGACACGACAAAGATACAGAAACACCCTGGTCCTGTGCTATATGGGTTACCCCCTTTAAACATAACTTCTGTTTAACCCATCACACTCAGTTTTTACACGTGAAGAAGCCGAAATGTCGTGTTTACAACACAAACAACAAGAAGTTCAATCGTCCGAAGAACCATTTCAATATTAATGACCCTTGACAAAACTATAAAAAATAACATTAGTTCTGTTTATCGATTAACAATAATACATATACTCGGCTACAATACATATGGAATGTCTTTGTAAACACCCTTTATCAGCTTATACCTTTTCACTGTCTTTCCATTTTTAGGTGAAAATTGACCTTTGAAAAGGATAGAGCAATAAAAGCGTTACTGGAAAGATGAAAGTGTGAATGAAGTCTATAAGCAGATGAAAATGGATTTCAAACAGAACCTTCAACGTCGATTTAATGTATCTTCAAGAAAGTGCACAAAAAACGACAATAAAGAAGACTCTGAAGCCTCTTATGATTCCTATAAAATCAGAAAAAGTTAAACAATGATTTCAAAAGTCATCAACGGTTTAAACAGATAGCACACTTTTGTTAGAACAATTGAAATTTGTCTTGAAGAGATGCTGAAAATGTGAAGTTAAGAGAAATCAGTAGTGATTACCAACCCCAATCACAAAGGGGACCTTAATGTGTATACATGAAGACACTCTTCCATGGGGTTACTCAGCCAGCGGTGTGACACCACTGAGTGAGCGTGTGTACTGTAAGTCTAATGCATTTACAATGACCGAACGAATATGCATTCCACCCATTCTTCTAATTTTGTGCAGGTTTTTTTTTTTGCAAAACTTTGCTAGGTCTGCTACCCTGCCTCGTCATGGTCCAGATTTGGCTCCCTATAATTTCGTTTTTTCCACAAAGCTAAAGTCACTGTTGAAAGGGAGGAGATTACAGACTGTGGACGAGATTAAGAAGAATGCAGTGAGGCAGATGATGGTGATCTCAAAAGAGGACTTTGCAGAATGTTTTGAAAAGTTCAAGGGACGCTGGCATAAGTGTCTCAAGGTGAATTCTTTGAAGGAACTAAGGCATCATTGCCCAAGGTAGGCTATTTTTTCATCAATATTAAATGATTGGATACTTTCCGGACAGAGATCATATTTTTAATACATTGAACTGTCGCCATGAGAGAGAAAAAAATGCTCATTTCTAAGAAAACTTTAAAGTTCAGCACATTTAGAAAAATGGTTTGGTAATTTTTTTAAGCCTGTGAGTGCACACATACAAGAAAATATTCTATTAAGAAATGTACATCTGACCAGGTTACATTCAAATATAAAATCATATATTTTGCATATATGTATGCATACATATATAGACACAGACATGCACATGGATATTTGCATAAAAATATATATAGACATTTATGCACTTTATAGATATATATATGTGGATGTAAGGGAATCCAACAGAATGGTAGATGTAATTTGACAATGTAGAAATGAAAGATTGAGAAAAGTGTGTTACGTCTCAAATGCATAAAGGCTTATCTTCATGATAGTAAATATGTTTGAGACGTAATACACTTTTCTCAATCTTTCATTTCCACATTGTCAAATTACATCTACAATTTTGTCGAATTCCCTTACATCCACATAACAAACATATCTCTGTAAAGTGAGCATATTTATATTTCCACATTTGTCAAATTACATCTACCAGATATATATGAAAAGGCTGATAATAAAAAAAATAGAATACAAGAGTAATAAAAATGTCAGATATCCCAAGAAAGGGAAAGCTAACTAAAACTGATGACTAAAAATGAAGATAGCTTGGGGGGGGGGGGGGGGCGATTTCCTTCTTTTTATTTTATTAAGTTTGAATTTTCTCAACTTCATTCTTTTTCCTTCTTCTTTTTTTAAATTCTGGAAATGGGGGAGTGGTATGAGGATTTGAGGAGGTCAGAGCACAAAATCCTCTATCCCTGACCACAGCCACTGCACACAGCCCCACCTTCATGCGTCTTGTGTTTTCCAGTGGACTTATCTCTGTGATTGATTTGTATTCCATGCATGTACAGTAAAAGATTAACTAGGCTCTTATCTGTCAACCTTTCTACCCTCCCCCCAACCAAAAACTGGGAGAAAAAAACAACAACCAATTTATTTTCTTTGTTTGTTATGTTCCTCTTAAGACTGATTTGAACATTTTTATGTCCGAGAAAGAACAGGACAGTTGCGTTAGGCAGAGCATTGGCAAAACACAAACACACAACCTTTCTAAACACATATATAAACAGGTCTGGTTAGTCACCTAATAGAAACCGTCATGTGACCAACGTCTTCTGGCAGCATGCCATGTTGGGGGTGATCAATTAAAAAAGGGGTGATCGATGAATAAGTTACTTCTCACACATTTTGTGGGGAAGTGATCACTAAAAAAAGGCTGAATTTTCAAAAAGCTTGAATGCAACTGGACAGACATTAAGAGACTAATTTAACTGAATCCCCCACTAAAAACCTATCATGGGAGGTGGTGGGGTTAATAAAAAAACCAACACGTTTTTCTAGACATAATAAGGAGTAAATGTTTAAATTTTCAGCCCTCTAGCTCCATTGGTGTGGCCTGTATGTGCGATACATAGATAGCCAGCCAGGCCAATTTAAAAACAAAGAAACCTATGTTGACAGTTTTGGTTGACAGTTTCTAATATGTGGGTGCATGTTGATTTCACCATCTTGGTTTTACAATCTGCACAAGCAAGATGACAAAAGGTTCAGAAACAAAAGTTCAATGAAATCTGTAGTGACACCATTTAGATCTGGATACGGTTTAAACATATTTAACTATATTTCATATTGTGAGTAGGCTGCATTTAAAACTTTTGAAAGCACCAATTATATTTAAAAGTTACCCCAAATAAATAAATGAAACAAAAAAACATTTTATTTCATCTATTCGCAATCAATCATACAAATAAGACTTGTGGTAATTGCTCAATGAATCCTTGCAATTCATATATTTTAATTAAACAAAAAATGTTGTTTACACTTTTAAATAGTTGCTTAGGCTTTTGCAAATTTACATATGCTTGAAGAAGAACACCATAATCCTTGAATTTAAAGCAATTTACCAAAAAACAATATTCCTCTTCTTGAGACAACAAAGCCAATGTGTTTGGAGAGAGTGCAGGTGACTTAGACTCACAAAAGAGGCTAGTAGGTACAAACAAATTAATAGGTAGATATTAGTTTTTTAAATGGGGATATGGATAGGTAAAAAGAATTAAAAAACAATTTTATTTTTTGTTATCTGTTATGTGCTTATCAACTGACAAGAACATATCTTGATCACATCTCCATATGAAGGAAAAAAACCATTAGATTATCTGGGGTAAGGTCTTAGATGACATCAGCTGATGAGTTCAATAGTATGAGCACTAAATTATTGCTGGTAAACAAGAACTTTATAAGTTAACTAGACAGCACTCAGAGAGCGCATACCTCTGCCAACACCATTATCAGAGGAAGTAATTGTGCATGGATCTGCCCCCAAATTTAATCACTTCTTCCATAGCCCATTGCCCGCCATTCCATTGAAATTCATTGAGAACTTTTGGAGATATTGTGTGGCCAGACATGACATTTTGGCGATATGTGATATGGACTTATAAATATGACAGAAGTGAGGTAATTGTACATGGAACCACCCAAAGATTTAATCTCTTCTTCCTTGCCCCATTTCCCACCCTTCCACAAATCTCATTGAAATCCATTGAGTACTTTCAGAGATATCTTGTGGAAAGATGGAAAGACACGACCGAATACATTCATTTGAAGAGGTAAACAAGCTAAGTTTGTTAGCGTGAAATTAGAATCATCAGATTTGTGGAAAAGAAACAAATGTTACAGCTTTGGGCCTATTTCTGGTGGGGTCTTTTGAGAATTTGAAAAATTCTTTAAGAAGAAGAAAAAATGAAAATAAAAAGGAGACAGTAGAAAAAAAAAGAAAAGAAAGGAAATGAAATAAGAAGTAGGAAGAAGTGTGAGGCAATGAAAAATACATAAATGAAAGAAGAGTGAAATGGGTTAAACAGAGAATGTGGTAGAATAAAAATCAATGTGTAACAATCAGAAGGAAAAGAAAAAGAGATGTATAAATAGTAGAGAGAGAATGAGAGTTGTGACAGGAAAAATAAGGAGAATGAAAGTGAGCAGCAAAAAGAGAAAGAAGGAAAAAAGGGGCCTAAGAAAAAGTGGAAAGAAGAAAGGAGAGAGATAAGCAGAAAGATTTCACAAAAAAAGATAAGAAAAAAAGAACTGAATGGGAGAATGCAAAGAGGATAAAGAGTACAAGGGAAAGATAGGGTGAATGGGGGAAGAAGAGAAAGAATGCACAGTAAAAGAAAAAAAGAAACAGTAGGGTGAGAGAGAGAGGGGAGGGGGAAGAAAGAAAAAGGAGACAGAGAGAATTATAAAAAATGAATATAGGTATTAAAAAGAGTAAAAGAAATATAGGGCGTGGAGGCAAAAAGATCGATGGTCAAGTAAATAGTAGATAGAGAATAGTGGGAAAGAGAGATGGTCAGAGAGAGTAAGAGAAAAATGTTAAAAAAAAGACATGTAAACATGAGAAAGAAAGAGAGAGTGAAAGAAAGAGAGAGAGTGGAATAAAAAGAGGAAGTAGATCATCTGGCCTTAAGCCTGAAGACATAATTGGCCACATTTGCCAACAACAGGAGACATTATATATATATATATATATATATATATATGTGTGTGTGTGTGTGTGTGTAAATAGATAAAACTGAAACTAAAAGCCAAGAGCCAAGTTAATCCAGCAGAACAGGCAAAAGGTTCATAAAGCCCACCTCATGAAGCAAAAGTAAACATTAGCATTTCCGCTGGACTTGCAGTCAGAAAATTGACACAGCTTTCTGAAAGGCACCCAATGAAATCGAAATCTATTACAGGCATAATAGGACATCAATAGTGATAACCTGGGCAGGCGCCTTTATAAATCACGCACAAACTATTCAGCAAAGTATTGACAAAATTGTTGATTCCAGTTGTGTGCATTACAAGCAGAATAGAAATGTTGGCAGTTATTCTATGAACAAAACATAAAATTTGCATTCTAAAAGGGCCATTAACAATTTCTACACAATAAATTTGGTGGCTCAAATGCAAACAAAGATACTTGATTTATTGAAATTAAAGGTATATTATCTGCTTTATAAACAATATTTGTTACAGGTTAGGTCAAGTAGACCCCAGTCAAGATATTTTGTCTTTGGCTTCTGCAAAGTGATGCTGTATGTTTATATTTGTCACATACTTAGTTGATAGCACTGTAAAATGATGGTTAGCAAGCTAGTCTTGCAAGATATTGCAAATGAGCTTGAGTCTCACTGGGTGGGCCACTAATGTGTCAGAATAAAGTAACCCTAATCAATAATATCTACTTACATCAGCGTCTGCTGCCAGTTTTCCAGAGGGGGGCAAGTGGATATATTTCCAAGGGAGGGGCAAAATGATATATTCAAAACATATCTTGGTAGCAACCCTGTTACCAACGAATAATAATAGTCATTTTATATGGGAACATTAAGTTGGGATTACATGAAACAATTTTTACTGCACCATTATCCAACTTTCAACCCCCTCACTCTTGCTGACAAGGCCTGATCCGGGGGGTTTGGGCAGGGGGATCAAATGCCCCATTTGGCCCCCTAGCGGACGCCCATGTCTACTTAGTTGTTAGCACAGCCTGGTTTCTCCCGTAACACTTTTTTATGGGAATATTTAATGTTTTTGTGTTAGCTCTGGATCTTTATTGGATTTGACACAACCATTCACAGAATTCTTTTTGGGTGCTTCGTCATGGAGCAATGGTTAACAAGCTAGTATAAAAAACCATTACTACTGTTGTGTTTGATTCTCAATGAGGGCTCCATACTTGTGATCTTGTGCCATACAAAGCTAAACCTAGTAAATATCAAAAACATGCCAGGTGCCTACCATAGAACAATGATTACCAAGCTCGTCTCACAGATCAATTTGCTAGCATAGTGAGTTCAATCCTCACTGTGTTACCTTGTGACATACCAAGCTATGGTCAGTGAATAACTATAGGGTTCATTTTTAACACTGAGTCATAAGCTATTTATTCTAAGAGTATCCTTTAGGCTAATTGAAGATGTCTGTCACTTTTGGCAGTAATGTGTTGATTCCAAGTTCCATGTAAGTTGGTTAGTAACCTTTGATAATGCTTAGAGTTAAATATTGATGCTTAACTTCATTCAGGTAAGACATTGCTTTTTAGCCCCTTTCAATTCCTGGTTCTTGGATTCACTCACTTTTAGCATCAAATAGTCTAAGAAAGAAAATGTTTTATTTGGAGTCAATTCTTTTCCTCTCTTATAATTGGATATATCCTGTTTTAAATTCCTAAAACATCAATTTGAGAAGAGTGTCTTAAATTTTAAATGCAAAACAGAAACTACACACACACAATGTAACTAGAAAGTTTTCCCTGTTAATTTGGTATTTTGATTCATTTGACATTTAAAATAATGACTAGAGAGACAGTTAAGATAGAATCTTTGCACTGTAGCCTTGAAAAATTCTGAACATTTGATACATTTTGTTGTTAATTCTAAGAACATGGATTTGATTTTTCTTTAAAAGTGTGAAACCATGTTCCATGTCTTATACTGAAGAGAAAACAAAAAAATCAGGTCTAGTTAGTCACTCAGTAGAAACCATCACATTACCAACAACTTTTGGCAGCATGGGAATTGGAAAAAGGGGTGACCAATGAATAAGTTACTTCTCTCGTCTTTTGTTGGTGTCACTAAAAAGAGTCTGAATTTTAAAAAAACAAGCGTGAATGCTGCTGGACACAAACTAAAGGATCAATTTAGCATAAGCTTACATTGCAAACAGAACCCCTTCCCACTAAAACCTTATTTAGGAGGGGAATTTAAAAAAAACTTTTTTCTAGACATAATAAAGAGTAAATGTTTCAACTTTCAGACCTCTAGCTTCATTGGTATGGCCTGTACATGTGATACATATATACATACATAGCCAACCAGCCAGACCAACTTGAAAACCGAGGAAAGTTTTGGTTGACAGTTTCTAACTCCAGATGTACACCAAGAAAGATATTATTCATCAGGATTGTTGATTTGTTTGGCATTATCAAAAAGAAGAACAAGAAAGAAATCGAGACAAAAAGGAAGAGCCAAGACTGACATCAGCTGCAAAAAGAGAAACAGAGTTGCAGGCAAAATTGGCATCGGCTTAAAGTACTATTGGTGAAAGCTCCAAGAAATGTTCTTCATTATAGAAGCAGTTCTCACCTTTTAGTTACTCTACCATTTACCACCCCAGATACCCCACCCTACAAATATTATCTTTCCTCTGCACTGGCAGTAAAAATATTTCACAGGTAGAGGGGGAGGACTTACAGAGTAGGGTCAAGGTGGAAATTTTGTGGGGCAACTGGAAGGAGATAGCAAAATTAACCAACTAGAGTACAAGATACAGGGTAGGGGGTGGAGAGGAAATGTTTAATCTTATCACACCTATGTTCTTCCATACCATCACCATTACCCGGTTTCCTTGGTTCCTTCCTGCTAATGCCTGCTAAAATTGGCAAACCAAAGATAGAATTGAAGAAAAAAAATCAGCTGCTAGATTATCAATCAGAGCAATTAGAGTGGACCAGAGTTAAGAGGAAAGAAATTATCAAAACATTTCATTAAGGGAACGTGGGATTATTTATTTATTTATCTGTGAGTATCTAAATTCATTGAACAGAGAGAAAAAAATGAAATGGCAGAAGTTGTACAGATTTTTATACTTATACAAATACTTATGTACATAAGTGAACAGTCAGTGGGTATGAACACATAGATACTCACATACATCAATATATTAGTCAAACAATTATGAGTATTTACTACTTACTTATATGTGTCAATTGCATGAACATTTTCAAAATTACACAAATTATATATATACCAGTTAATACACGTGAAAAAGATTCACGGTTATATTTGAATTTTTATGAAACTATTTTCTAAGGAAAAATAATAGCAAATTTGTTTCAGTTGAAGAGTCCATAGTTTCAAAAGATGAAGGAGGTACTTTTATCTGAGTGTGAGAGTCAAGTGTTACGGACAGCAAACCAAAAAAACCACACTGTTCATTATATAAGTATAGTAAGTTAGCATGAATTGGTATCAGACCACCTATACTGAGAGATCTGATGAGGATCGAACCCACTAACAACGACCAGCAAGATAAGCTTGCTGACTATTGCTATACAACATCTGTCCTGATCTATTTTTTTTAATATGATCTACTTTTTGATCGAGACTTTTTTAATAGAAAAATACTGAATTTGTTTACTGGGAATAGAGTGTAGTTTGAAACAATGAGCAGCATGTATTTTTCAGCAAAATTCCAACCCTCCCCCACCCAGTGGAATAGTCCAGTGTTGCAAACCAAGAAAATCGCACTGTTCATTATTAGAATATATATATATGATGATTAGACAATGTGGAGAAGAAAGATTGAGAAAAGTGTGCTACGTCTCAAACATATTTATTATCATGAAGATAAACCTTTATGCATTTTGTCACTGTGTGCAACTTCATCAGAAGAAAAGTGTGACTATCCATGCCGGATAGTAGAAATGAAATGAAGGGTGTTTTCTATGCCTATGTGACCGGGTTTATTTGGTTGAAAGTTCCTTATGGGTCCCTGAGCTGGTGTGGTGTGAGTGTGTCAGCTCAGGGACCCATAAGAAACTTTCAACCAAATATATTTCCTTACCTAAAATCAGGCATAAAACTTTCATTTTATTTGTTTTTTATTCATCAAAATCTAAAAGAGAATGACCAATCTACTTGCTTGGACATATTTCACAACAGAGCTGAACAATGGCAGTTATCCACTCAAATATCTGAGAACGAGTGTTTCCCACTATTCACAATGTTTTTATGCTCTCGCACATCTTGAAGAGGAATTAACCAACAGAAAATTACTTAATTTTAAAAGCAATCATCTACGTATGAATGATTAATGAATATCGTAAAGCAAAGTAGATTTAACAGCTTAACCAATATGTCTACTTTTGCACTTAATAAACAAGCAGTATTGATTCATTAAATTGCAAATGTCGCTGTAGCAATATTCATGAACACGAGAAACCAAACATGACAACAACAACAATTTTTCTAGATATATACACCCAATTATTTTTTTAATAGTTAATTCTGAAAAAACAAACAAAGAGTTGTTGATTTTGTTTTTATTTTAATGTAGTTTACCCTATTAGTCCTGGGGCTGTAATAGGGTTCCGTAGGAATTTTCGAGTTGACTAATGAAACCAATTGGACATGTTAGAGGGACATTCAGGGTTTATGGCATTTGATAGTAAATAGCTGAAAATGACTTGCTCTGAGGTTCTTTTGTAAACTTTACTTAGCATGAAATTTCCTTTCCAACAATATACAATATGCCTATATTTGATGAATTTTATTTTTCTGATCTAGGGCACCTCAGCAAAAATCAGACATTATGAAAAATGGCACTAACATTTTTTGCAACTGATCTGGATCGTCTACACAAGATATTCTTACTCACTGAATGTCCCTCTAGCATATCCAATTGGTGTCATTAGTCAACTCAAAAATTCCTTAGGGGTTCTATTACAACGCCAGGACGATATCTAATAGCACCTATTTCTGTCTGTTTGAAGGAGATTTAGTTGGTGTCATGGTCATGTTGAGCTTAATTAATTTTGAGCAGCAGCAGTTACTGACGAAAAGGAGACTGCAAACAGAATTATCTACCAAGATAACATTCAAACAAAATGCAATTTAATGTAGATGCTGAAACATGGGATTGAACTAGGGACCTTCAGATCTTCAGTCAAATGCTCTCTCCAACTGAGCTATATCAGCTAATGACTAAAAAGCATGTTAATCATTTTTGTTTAAGAAGATTGAAATTCATTAAAAAAAATTGAAAGAATTAACGAACCTATCTACTAAGATATCATTCACACAAAAGATGACTTGATATTGATGCCAAAACCTAAGATTGAACCAAGGACCTTTATATTTTCAATCCAATGTTCTGTACTTTACTTAGTAGGTGATAGTTTGTCTATTGTCTTATCATTAAATCCAAGTGATCAAATTATATTTTCTACACTCACCCAATGAGTATATTTACAACTTTACATTTATGCAAATTGACACAAAGATATCTCTCTTTAATCTACTGAATGTACAGCATTATGCTAATGCATAAAATAATTTCCTTTGTGTATGTATATGTAGATATATACATATCCATACATACACACACGTGTGTACATGAGGGTAAATTATTTGTCTTATAAGTGATAAGTAATACAGGTCTGCTTAGTCATTCAATAGAAACCATCATGTTACCAACATCTTTTGGCAGCATTCCGTGTTGGAGGTGATCAATTAAAAAAAGGGGTGACAAATGAATAAGTTACTTCTCTCAACTTTTCTCAAATTTAAAAAAAACAAGCGGGCACAAACTAGGGATCAATTTAGCATAAACTTACATTGTAAATTGAAGCCCCCACTAAAAACCTATTTAGGAGGAAAATTTAAAAAAAACAACAAAAAAACGTTTTTTCTAGACCTAAAGAAGTAAATGTTGAAATTTTCAGCCCTCTAGCTCCATTGGTGTGGCCTGTATGCATGATAAATACATAGCCAGCCAGCTGGACAGACTTGAAAACTGAAGAAACCTATTGTGACAGTTTTGGTTGATGGTTTCTAATAATATATTTATGAGTACTTATAGAAATTTGTGAGAGGGGGCTTAGGAAAGAACAAATGAAACTTGTAAAATTATATATATTCATTCACACATTGACATTTTTCTAAACAACCAGCACAAAATTTTACAAGTATCTTTTTTTTCTTTTTTCCGTCCGCCGCTCATAAATTTCTATTGTTACACCTACACATAAAATAATCATTCCTACACAAACAAAATAATTGACATTTATCAGTGTTCATAAATATATAACTTATTGCTTACCAGATAAATGACTTCCCCTCCCTTACACATGTCTATTTTTTTTCTTTCAGAGTCCTGCATATGGTCCAAACTATTTTCCCAATCTCTGAATTCATTCACACACAAACTCTCACATATTTCTGAACCCCACATTCTCAAATTTTCAGTCATACCCTTAACACAAACACCACCAACACCAAGCGGTCTTCACACCCATTCTATCCTCTTCCTTGCCAATCAATACAACAAATACACGGACAATTGCCAAAATACAGTTTGCCAAATGGTCCTCTGATATTAGATTATCAGCATACAGATGGTTTAATCAATACTCCAGCACTATTTATCATTGCAGGAGGTAATTGAAATACTTCCAGACAATTCTACTCAATAAAATAAACAATAAATGTATATAGACTGAGGCGACTGTTTATAGCAAACATAAGTGGGCATGGCTGAGGTGTACAAACATTTGTTCCATATGCAGAGCTGCTCGCCAGCAGCTGTTCTGGACGAGAGCCTGTAAATTTGGCTGAAGATTGTTCAAGAGGCTTCATAAAGTATCTCTCCAATTTATCCAATACCCTGATCATCTGTTCACCTGCCTGACAACTCTTCTCCCCACCTCTTCTTTGCACAGACATCAATTAAACAAGTGTTGGTAGTGAAATAGATGTGCTACAAAGGGATAGAGTGATTGATTGACTGATTGATTTATGATGTTGGTCCACTTATATTCCAGCTGCATTAGGTTTCAGCATTTGCAAGATATTGGTAATGAAGAGTTTACTTTCACTAATATCTTATCTTCATGGAGAGTCAGCAACACAGGATTGGGTGGAGTGGGAGCCTCAGGATAAACATTCTTCAAACTACTAATGACAAATGTAACTTTTTATCCTACCAGGGCCGATAAGAGCCAAGTTATAAACTGTGGGAGGGTTCTAAATTTGATAAGGGGTTAGAACAACACCCTGATCTCTCACCCATGTAGATGATTAAATAAGTATTACGGATATCTAATACTATAAAGATGAAGGATGTTTGTTTCTTTGAAACTTTGTTTCTAACTAACAAACTTTATGTTTTATAGACTCTTAAACAGTTCCACTCTATGGGCTGAAAATTTGGGTACAAGGGTAACTTGATCCCTTGATGAATATAGGATAGGTGGTGGTGACCCCTGGAGACCCCTAAAGGTCAATTTTGGCATTTTCAAACCTCAGGGAGAGGGCTGCACCTTGCTGGCTGCAAATTTGTGTACAAGGGTAACATGGCCTCAGGATTAACATAAGATAGGTGGCTCTGACCTCCAAGGTCCTTACAGGTCAAAACTACTTTTTCCCCCTTAATTTCTAAGTTTCTATTTAAACATTCATTTATTTCTATAACAAAATCATTGGTAGTGATAATGTTCCAAGTGGAGTCACATAAAATGGAATCGGCGGACCGAGTTCAAACTCCGACTGAGAAAATTAAAAATTTTTTTTCAATTTTATGTGCTTTCAACATTTTTAATTCACCACAGAAATTCAGACAAAAATGATAAAATCATATACATTGGATATAATTCATACATCTACAATTAGCACTAAATGATATACAAGTTCTACGACCTACCAGGAACTAAGCTCCTGTGAAGGACAAAATGGATCAACACTTGTTTCCTTAATATGCTTTGATTCTTTTGTTACATATATTATATTGTTCTAACATATTCATATCAAAACAATATATAGCACTGAGAAGATTCATTGCTGCTCCAACAACTGTTATCATCAGATAGAAGCTATGGTGATTGTGTTTTAGGAGACTATCTCTGGTAACACTCACAGAAGCTAGGTACCCAATTCCACCCTCTAATTTTGATGGTTTGATGGATCAACATAAATCTGTGAGAACTCTTCAGTGAGACTAAAAACTCAGTTCATATAAATCAGCAGCTAGTACTAAAAAATATCAAATATAGAAAATGATACCAATTGATAATTAAGAGGGTTAGAGAGAAAATAACCAATACCAAGTTATGAAATATTATTTCAAGACAAACTTTCTATTCCTTGTAGATAAAATTGTTGGTTCAATTTATACAAAGTGCATCATTATTGATAGTTATAAAACTTAGTATGACACAAGGCCAAATGGAAGAAAAGATTGTGTTATGCCAATATTCCAAGCTGGGATGGATAGCCTGCCTTAAAAATCAGCATCCAATTTTACCTGGGTTTGAACATCAACCTCTGGCATTTAAAGGAAGTATACAAGTATCTCGCCCATGAAGTAGGCTCAAAAATGCATAATTACTGAATTCACTCCTTGAAAATTAAAAATGCAATGTACTGATAGATACATCTTTCATACTTAAATTCAGTTGGTTACTATCGTGTATGCCTCTTCCTAATGAGGCCAATTTTCTTCCTGATATACAAAAATATACAAATATATAAGGAAAGCAATGGAGAAATAAAAATCTTCAAAATAACATGAATCTTTTTTTTTTAATTAAAAGATAAAAGGTTTTAAAAGTTAATGCTAAAATTTAAAACCATCTGTTAAATATTAAAATTTAAAAATTCAAGAATAGAAGCAGAACAATTTTCTCAGATTTTGAAATTAGAAAAAAAATTGAAATCATTAATATATATAAGAAAAACATTTAAAAACAAAAAACTGAATAAAGATCTGTAAAGTTGTTAAAGATGTCAAATTTCAAATGACTGAAGACTTAAACTCTCTTAGAAACAGAAAAATTATTTGAAAATAAAAACGATAAAAAAAAAAATAATTGTGCATGAAAAAGTGACAGAAAGAAAGTTTCTATGGAAATCTAATTAAAAGTCTGAATAATAATTAAAAGAAAAAATTAATTAATCAGTCAGCAAGCCTCTACAGTGTGATGAAGCCAACTTAACAAATTGGCCATGATCTTAAACCTTCAGATATCAATTCTGAACAAAAACGAAAAGAAATAAAGTGTGCTTCTCCATTCCTTCAGAATTCTCCAAACACATATAAAAACCCTCCTTGACTAAGTCATCATTTTCATGATTAAATATAACTTGATGTTAGAAACTGTCAACCAAAACTCTCAACATAGGTTTCTTCAGTTTTTAACTTGGTCCAGCTGGCTGGCTATGTATCGTGCATACAGGCCACACCAATGGAGCTAGAGGGCTGGAAATTTAAACTTTTACCCCTTATTATGTCTAGAACAAAATGTGTTTTTTAAAAAATTCTCCTCACCTCCTAAATAGGTTTTTAGTGGGGGATTCAATTTGCAATATAAGTTAATTATGAACTGGTCCTTTAATTTGTATCCGGCAGCATTCACACTTGTTTTTGTTTTTTTAAATTCAGACTTTTTTAGTGATCACTGCCCAACAAAAAGTAAGAAAAATAATTTATGCATTGATCACACCGTTTTCCAAGTTTTCAGTTGATCACCCCAAACACAGCATGCTGCCAAAAGACATTGGAACACGTGACAGTTTCTATTGAGTGACTAACCAGACCTATTTTCTCCATTTTTAAATCATTATTTCAATATTACAAGCATCTCTTCCTTATCTAAGTTCAGATAGAAACCTCTGCATTTTTCAATAATATCACAGATCTTACTTTCTACTAGCTAATTAAAGACCGATTATTTTGGTTCTATTATTCTGAAAATTTTATATGCAAAAAAAAGAGAAAAAAAGAGAAAAGATAAATTCACAAGAAAAAATTTACAAAAAAAATTGAACAAAATTTTTAATTTGAGGTTTTTATTTCTTTTATAATTTAAACAAAAAACAAAACACTAAATGAAAGAAAAAAAGCCTCATTAGGTTTTCTAGCCTCTTTTCACAGTCTAATTGTGTTATCTTTTTTCTCATTTTCCCCAGCTAATTGTATTAATAATTAATGGAACTTATTGCTGTCTAATTGAATTAAGAATAATTAATACATGAATAAAATGTAACACATCTACACTAGGGAGTTAAAGCAATCTTATTTTGCACAGCATTAAATATATCTATTAGATATGGAGCAAAATATTACTTAACTTCTATAGAAAAAAAAGAATTACATGTAAAGCCTTATCAGTGTTGCCAATTGCCCAAGTCCAGGAATGAGAAAGCCAATCTTTATATATTTTGAGAAACATTTAACTCATAATGTATTGACAGTTAAGCATATGATGCAAAGAAAGTAATACAATTCAAGTTGCATATTTTTGGTAACTAATTTCAATATTTAACTCTTAATTTCATAAAGAAAATGAATGTCATTATCAAGTGAAATAACTCCTGATTGAAATTATCCCCTTTGACCATTTGGTGAATATTTTTTCTTCTATTCAATTCACAGAAGAGTTCCATTATTTTTTATTCTATTTGTTGAAGATTTCTAGTCAATAGAAGCGGTTACAAGCGGTCTATGAATTTAAGAGTTAAATAGGTCAAAACAAAAACCAAATCAAAAGAAATATTTTCTTTTCTCTTGAAGTCTTTGAAAAACAAAAGTTGTACATTAAAATCTGGTTGAAATTATAAATAAGAAAAAAAGAGTTAAATAGAAATTGGTAAAGCCGCGTACAACTTCAATTATTGCATCTTTCTCCTGGTCCCTGTGTATATTGATACTTGCTACACTAAGACAAATTTGACACAAAGTCACCTTAATGTGGTCAATGTTGAGAAATTAAATCACTAACCATGACCTACAAGACATGCATTAAACATCACTCTAGAAAAGTCTCTATATGTCAAAGCTGACAATGAATATATCAGTTATTGTCTATAAGTAAGTACATCCACATTTTAATAGAAAGTTGTCTTCTAAACCAAATATAGCAGGATTTTATTATTTCTAGTGGAACATTACACAATAAAAACATATTATCAGGTATTATTTATGACCAAACTCTCCAGCACTGAAACTTTGGACAGCAACATATTCATATTTTTGGCAACAGAGTTTCAATGCTGGAGAGTTTGGTCATAAATAATACCTGATAATATGTTTTTATTGTGTAATGTTCTACTAGAAATAATAAAATCCTGCTATATTTGGTTTAGAAGAAAATTAAATTTCTATAAAATAGTGGTAGGGGTGTACTTATTTATGGGCGGTACTGTATCTTGCAGGTAAGCTAATCATGAGAAAGTAAACTGCCCATTAACTCACCTGCTCTTCTCTGTCTTTTATCATAGTGCGCTAGTGACCATGACCAGGATGACTGATGATAGGAGTGAGTACAGGTAGAGTTGGATTCATGTTCTTTGCCAGAGCATTAGTAAGAAAATGATGGAAGCAATCTCAACCGTAATTCGAACTTAGCTTGTTAATTCTGTTTCCCAAGCTAATAACCATCTTGCATTTTCATATTTTCAAAATTCCACTCGTTGAAAAAGAACACTCTGCTCACCAGAATCACATTATGATTTTTATATATTTGTTCTTTGCATGCTGCTATCCAAAGATTTTGGAGTAAAGAAATGGCAGATTATAATGAAAGGAAAAAAAAGATACAAATTTACAAAATCAGAAACGAAAAAAATAGGAAAAGACATCTTTTCAACAGTGCCACTTTCAGAAACATAGTGTGATTGAAGTCATTTCCTTCCCATGAGTAATGATGATGGATGGTTAAAGAAATATAAAAATTTGTCTCTATGGTAACTTTGTTTTAGATATTTCTTTCTTTAAATCTCAAAAAGAGTATTAATACTGTGACAGCCCAAATCTATGAAAAATACTCTTCTGTTAGCAGCTGTTCAAATTGCAAACAGCATTTTGTTTGAAACAAGAAACCTTTTAGAGGATCTTGAAAATGTAGACAGAGCTGTTTTATCTTTTATAAGGCATTTCTAAAGTGAAATTTCAGAGTACTTAAATAATAATGATAATGAAGAGGATGATGATGATGATGATTTTGCCGAATTTGCATTTTGCCTAACTCATCAGCAAAATATAGTAAAAATTTGCATGTGTGTCAACATAAGACAAAAAAAGATTATAGATTTATTTTACAAAAAACAAAAAGAAAATAGGTCTGCTTAGTCACTCAATAGAAACCGTCATGTTACCAATATCTTTTGGTATGCCGTGTTGGGAGTGATCAATAAATACGTTACTTCTCTCACCTTTTGTTAGATCACTAAAAAGTCTGAACTTTCAAAAAACGGGCAAAAAACTTACATTGCAAATTGAACACCCCCACTAAAAACCTATTTAGGGGGAGATAATAAGGAACAATTGTTGAAACTTTCAGCCCTCTAGCATGATACATACATAGACAGCCAGCCAGACCAACTTGAAAACTGAAGAAACCTATTTTGACAGCTTTGGTTGATGGTTTCTAACATAATTTACAGAAAAGAAGATAATCACAGAACAGTAAATGTCAGTTATTATTAATGTTTTTACTAGTATTTCTTTCATCTTTATTTCAGTTGTTTTTTTATTGCAACTGTTAGATCATCATTCTACGATCGTTAGAAAGCAGCCTGGATCAGAAATAAAGGATAAGCCTCCAGCACCAGTTGATTTGCATCCCTTATATCTTTGGAAGCCTGTCTTAAGGCAACAGCTGCCTTACCAATTAGGCTGCAAAGGCCCCTAGCTACAGTCTGTCAAATCTAACCATATATCTATTCTTATTTTCTCTGAATGCCTGATATGCTGACATCTTTTATTTACATACACTAGTAGTATTTGTAGTAATAGTATTCTGAATTTCTTAGATAAGCATGGTCAATTAGTAATCATTTTGACTAGAATTTCTTTCATCATAATTGTTTTGTTTTTTTAAAATTTCTGATCCATGCTGCTTACTCAAAATTGTGGAATGACAATCTGGGAGTTGCAATAAAAAGCAACTGAAATTAAGTTAAAAGGAATATAAATAAAAAAATTAATAATAATTGACAACGCTTCATCCAAAAAGTTCTAAATAATATTAGTAGCTGTTAGTTTTAAAATCTGTTTTAACATAATTTGGTCAGCAAAAATGGGCTACCATCCCAAATGGTTCAATGGAGCAGAGCGCAACTCAAGCAAACAAGGAGATGTGACTCTGATGATAGAGTGAGGCAAATAAACACACTATGGCAGGTGAAGTATTAGTTAATATGGTATAATTTAAAAATTAAAAACCATATGTTATTTGCCATGAACTTGCTAAGGGTTGCAAAATGAACAAACAAAAACCACCTGTGCAAACCATTAACTAATAAGCACAATTAACTTATTAAGAGCCATCAGCTGCTCAAAGGGAGAGGAGGGGAAATTGAAAGGGGAAAAAGTGCAAAGAGCATGAATACTGGGGCTTCAGGTACAAAAATGTGTTGGAGCTTCTATTCTGTCGGAGTGTGCTTTCAAGTCCTCAAGTAGGCTTAAAAAACAGATTCTGTAAGACTACAACCAAAGGAAATTCAATGTTGCATCTAGAAAATTTAGAAATCAGAAAGTAATTCATATACTTAAAGAAAAAAGAAAACCTTTTTTTTTCTTCAAATAGTTGTCTATTCATTTCACAAATGAATGGGAAAATACCATTACTATTAACTTTCAGGAATTTTAAAGAGCAACATTCCTTGAGAAAAATATTTATTTTTTGCCTTCCATTCTTTTCTGCTCAACTCTTATATTTTACATTGCTCTGGCTGTGGAAAAGGCAACAGAGTTGTCATTGGCTAAATACTGGTTGTATATTCCAATCTGTATCTTTTTTAAAAATCAGTGTTGGAAGAAAACTGAATGGAAGTGTTTTGAAGCCAGAATACTTTAATAAATAAATAAATACTTCCATAAAAAAAGATCTCTTGTACACATTCTGAAAGCATAGCTACAAAGGTAGGTATAAGCCATTAAAGGATCCTTGGATAATAAGGTAACTTGTAACAGCAATGTTTGAATAATTCATGGAACAGATACCAATTATCCAATTATTTTATATCATAAGTAGATTTGTTATCATTGCATTACTAACATAAGAACACAATTAATTTGAGGATTTAGTCAGTGCAAATTATTAGTAAACAACAAAATTATTATTAAGAGAAATGTGATTATTATAAGAATTATTATCTTCTTTACTAAAACAATTTTCATTTGATATGGTTTCATTTTCTACAGTATTATAAGCTTAATTGTGTATTCTTAGTGATACAGGAATTATTAGTCATAATTTTATCATTATGTATTACTATAATGTCCTAATTTCATTACAGTTATTATAATTATAACATTTCTTAACAGTAATATATATTAGATATAAACGTAACAGAAACAATATCATCAGTGACAATAGTATGATTATTGCTCACAAAACAGATATGTATTTAGAGTTAAAATGAGATTTCATCACAGTTTATCTATCCTTTATTTAAGGGCATAATATACATCCTCTTTGGAGATTGATGTTTGCAAGAAGGAATCAAATTTAATGAAGAAAACTTTAGCAGAACTGTCTTAATGGTAGCTTTTGACTGGCAGTGCAACTTGGCACAGGGAAGCTATTCAGCTGTCCCCCCCAGTCATTAACACAAAAGTGATGACCAGCAACAATTGATGGTCTGTTTAGTCAACTCCATCTTCTATCCAAGACTATATCAGAATGACTGTCAGTGGGACTTAGCAGACAGAAGCTATTTACCCCTAACACGGCCCCAAAATCATTAACCCAAAATGAAATGATGTTCAGGAACACAAGATTAAGTCTGTTTTGTCAACTCCATCCAAGACTACAACTCTTCAGAAGTTGGAATAGAACTGATATAGTGATTATTGTTAGTATTCTTGCTAGAATTATAACTATTCTAAAATGTCAGTCTATTAATTATTATCAATGTTGTTCTTCTCATTATTATTGTTGTTGTTATTAATAAGCAATCAGAGGTGACTGGGTGGAATCTCAAAAGGCCAATTAATACAACACTTACATATAATTAGGGTCAATTACTTCAGAGAGAAAACTGCCATTACAGAAGTGTCTAATTCAGGTTTGATATAGTGCCTACAGTAAGTACAATGATAGCACTAATGTACCTAACAGGTGCTCTGTTGAACAGATTTTCACATTTAGTTGTTGAGTCAAAGGTAGATTTTCTTTACCTTTCCAAGAGTGCTAGGAATGTCTCCACTCAGACACAGTGTAAGCCTCCCCGAAGCAATCGCAACAGCTCATCTTACACAACGAAGGATGAATGAAGATAACTAGATAACTACAAGCAGGGCAACCCAATTTTCTGCTTTCTGAGATTGTCAGACAAAATCTTTACTGATAGATAGAAGAAGCCCTTCACCAGAACAAAAACAAACTAGGAAATGTCCAAGAAGAAGAAATATTATTGACTGATCGTGTTAGTTGATAAAAAATAGACTAACACTCAGAAAAGTTTTAAGCAATCACTGTAGTGAAGTTAATATTATGTTCTCTTGAAAACCAATGACTAGAAGAGTCAGCCTCAATGAACCTTGTGCCAAACTTGATTACCAACAAATATCTTTTATGTAGAAATTGTGATTCATCTAAGAAATTTAATGGTGAGATCCCTGAAATATTTTTCATGTTTCAGACACATATCAAGCTATTTCATTCTTGTAATCTCATGAAGAAAAAAAAATATATATTTTCTCAACTACACTGCTATTGACTGTTGAGACCTATTAGCATAATTTTATAGGAAGCTAGTGCTTTCCCACCATCACAGAGCACTGAAGCTAATTTGGTAATTATTTATATTAAGTATCTTGAGTTATTCCCCTTAGGCAGGAGAGCGCTTATCAACTTCTGGTAAGAGGGTGCTGTTTTACGTTCTGGTGAACAAGCAGTCATATTAGTTTTAGGAGATCAAGAAGATGCATGTGGCGTTGAGTGCTGGCATTGTAAATATGTATGAATAAATTGGATCTGTGTAAGTACATCTTTTGTTGCATTTTTAAATCAGTTGATATCTGTCATTATAACAACCTTACAATTTAATTTTGTGGTAATTATGAAAGTAATGGAAATTCAAATGAGTTATCTACTTTGAACCTCATCCAATGATAAAAATAAACAGTGGCTGAGGGTTTAAAGCACATTTTTCAACTCAGTAACATTTCATGTATAATAGATTGAATCTAAGTATGAAACGAAACTGAATATTCGTTTAAAATCAAAGCTTTTCACTTCTTGTTTTACTATAAATTACTCAAAAGCAAAGCAGAACGGTTTCTTAATGAATAGAACGGATACTAATGAATAGAATCCCTATTTTACCGTAAGATCTTTGTTGCATTAAAGAATGATGCAAATAAGATAAAGGCCTTGTGCCTGCTCAGATCAATAAAATGGCAGAGAGTGGACACGCATGCAGAAAAGAAGATCAGTGAGAAAGAAACCTATCATATTCCTTTGCCCAATGCAGTCAAGAAAAATTTAGAATCAACAATTGTATATGGGGGAAAAAAAGGAAAGGACTGAGTTGTTTAAAAAAAAAAAGGTTTGTAGCAATTTTATCCCAGGCTAATAAATAAAAGACTGTATTTGAATGCTTATTTGAAATCAAGATAAATAGTCAAAGAGAAGCAATCTGAGATTTCATACTCTGAAATCATGAAACAGAAAGCTCAACAAAATTACATATGTGCATGCTTACATACATACATACAAAAGGTATTTACTAAGAATCTTGTAATGATCAAACTCAGCACAATAGCAACAGTCTGCGAAACAAGCTATATAACCACTGCTCTACGGTGAGGTGACCAATGTATTTACAAAGTTTAGCTTAGTCTGGTATTGTGAGTATCAAACTCACTAGTCATAATAGTCTGTAAAACTAACTTTCCAACAACTATTCCATGGTAGGGTGCCCATATTTA
>VCCN01000387.1:26661656-26683095 GCA_006491835.1 Architeuthis dux
CAAGTACGCAGTATTCAAAATTTATGTCAGTATTAGACTTTCACAATCTTGGAACAGAAGGAGAAAAATAATCACATAGAAGAATAGCATAAAAATTAAAATAACTTTATAAGCTCAACTGGATGGAGTCAAAAAGCTGGACCAAAAAGAGATTGACCTTTCCAAAATTACATTGACAAAAAATAATATGGAATCAAACATACTTTAATGTATGGCAGGAATTGTTTTATGGAACCGTCAGGTACAAAAACAAAGGACGCACATAGTCTTAAGCAGACATTCATAGAAATATCGGTTTGTGGAAAATATGATTTCCAAGCGTGTGGGTTTTTTTATAAATAATATTTAGTAAATTTACTAAATATTACAAAAACAAATCCAACCCTTAGAAATCATATTTTCAGCAAAATGATGCACATGCATATTTTGCATAAGGTCTGTGTCAATGAAATCTGTTCATATGGTGACAAATTCTTACACTACTGTTTCTGTTTTGTGGAATAAATTTTTAACTTTTTGAAAATTTTACATGGTGATTCCACAAAACAGTTCCTAGCACACAATAAAGTCTCCTTAATTATATATTTTCTGTTGGTGTATTTATGAAGCATCAATCTTCTACAATTTTACTAAAGGCTGTTCATCTATGGGAAATTTTATGATAAAATAAAATTTAATGCTGATTATTCTGGACTATAACATTAAACCATCACGTAACTTTTTGTTTCATATTTTTATCAGAAAAAAATTGATTTTACATCAATTTCAGTGAATTAGTCAAGTGAGCATTTTATACCTTCTATAATTGAGAAGAGTATTTATCATTCCAAAAGTTGTTTGAAGTATTGAATTGATTCTTTATGTTACTTTTGCTGTTACCACAACATTTTGGCTGATCCATTCTACAACCTTCTTCAGGTGTACAATCCATGAGGAGTCCCTTTTTTTCTCTCCCCCCACCACCATTTTCTGGAAAAAAGAGACCCCTTTCTTTCCTTACAGATTGTATACCCCAAAAAGGCTGTAGAACACCTCAGCCAAAATGTTGTGGTGACAACAGTGCCACTTGTTTGGTTTTTCTTGCCAGAACTAACTTTCTTATCATCCCTTGTTAGTGTAATGAAATACACTTGGGTTGTGTGTTCACTTGCTGGGGAAAGGAGGGTAGAGAAGAATGACATTTTGAGTGATAGTATTGGCACTTGCCCCAAAAGAGAATGTGTTCGACCAATCAGAGTATTTTTAAGGGTGTGCCGTGATTTTAAATCGGGTGGCAGTTAGTCAGTTGGGCACACAGTAGCAACAGGTCAACAGCTAGGGGTTTCACTCCTCCCCCTTTTGGGTGCGGGAGAGAATGGGAGGAAGAAGAGAATGCAGCCTGATTTGAACTGCTATCATCACCGTCAGTCCTTCAGTAATGTAACTAGGAAAACTTCAACGAAACAGAATTCAATACCCTGATTGATCCACGAAACTGGCCCTTCATCGAAGCTATCAACGGAAATAAACGGAACCCACATTTTCCTTGAAATTAATGAATTTTGTCATCTTTATCTCTAACCACGTGGGAGAGCCTTTCTTCGGTATGGACCAACTGTATATTTCCCTCCACAGACTGTTCTCTCCCATACATGTGCAGGCCTGGAACGAGACATCCCATCAATGAGAAGAAATGTTGGTTGCATATCGACATGTCTCTTTTCGGTATTATTCTACATTAGTTTGATATAAACAAACTGATGACTATCTTCTGACAAACTTTCTTTTCTTTCAGTTTTACAGGAAGAGATAATTGTCGTGAAGGATGAAAGTAATTTCTAAGAGCATACTCAGAAAATTATCAATTTTTGATGAACAAAAAAAGAAACAGAAATGGATTTAACATTTCAATATTTATTCACATCATCCTCTCAACATTATGACTGGAAGTGACAAGTTTTATAACTATTTATAACATTACATACTAATAAAAGAATCAAGTAAAAATAAGATACAGAACATTTTTTTAAAAATGTTTGTATCCTTTACAATAAAATATGAGAATGAAAAATATTTTCGGTTTCAGTGTCCTAGATGTTATAAAATATTAAAATTCTAAAAATTCAAAACTCTTAAAATGTTACAATTCAAATGAACGTAGTTCCGCCTTATGTACTGGATTAATTTGATGGATGTACATGTTATGGCTGTTTAGGCCATTTTCAACATCCTGATTGCTAAAACGTCAACGTCCTGCAAGCTTTTGTAGGCCTGAGCTTCTTTTTTTTTAATTAAATTATTTTTGATTGGTCGAAAATAGTTTCAGATTGAACCAATCAAATTTTGTATCCTTTATTCTGTTATTATACATTGAAGCAGTATAAACTTGGATAAATGACCAGATAAATGACTCAAGTCATGGAAAACTAATTTTAAACCAGAAACAAGACATTTTTTCACAAGCTGTCAGTTTTGTATTTCTAAAAATCCACAATCTGAATTATGTGTATATATGTGTATATATATATATATATGTGTGTGTGTGTGTGTGTGTGTGTGGTTGACTTTGTTTTCCACTGTAACAAGAACAACAACAACAACAATCCTCACAAAATTTAGGGGTGTAAACTCTTCACTGTTTGTCTATCATGTCACGTTAAACAAAACCAATATATAAAATTAACATTTCTCTATGATGATTTGAAATTATAACAATGTGATTAGAAGGTGGCTCTCTTACCAACTGAGCTAAACTGACAAGTCTTATGTGCGTACAAATTTATTCATTGTATATACAATACAAAAGTTGCAGTAATCATCTTCAGTCGGAATAGAAGGAGTGAAGTTTGACCCTGCAGCAGCCAGGCTATATATATATTTGGTTGTCTGTGAATTTGTTTGTATGCACGCCTTTACTGATAGAGGGGAGGACTGATGGGGGTCAGGTGGAGAGTGTGAACCAGAGAAATAGCCCCAGAAATTGTATGTGGAAGGAGAAGCAGCAGCTAGAGTGGCTTCAGTTAGCACTGGGATACGAACTGACAGTGACTGCCGGTGGTATAAAGGAGGAAGGGAGGAGGGATGAAGTGACATCAGTGGCAGCATCAGCAGCAGTGGTAGCTCTTCCCCTTAAGTTAAAAGTAATTGTTTTATTATTTATTTTTGTCAGATAAAGTATCGTAGACCGTCGCTTCTCAAGCTCTGGGTTGGGACCCCTCGGGGTGTTGCGTAGGGTTTGTTGGGATTTGCAGAAGTGTTGGAGGGTGTTTAACTGTATTTATTGTTGGTACACTCAGTACGCTCAAGCCATTTTGTGGCTTGTGCTGCCTCTGCCCACCTGGTTATGTTGCGTAGGAAGACATACGTTGGGGAATGTGTTTTGTTTCTGTATTGTCAGATCTTCAGTTGTTTTCTCCCTGGACAACGCCAGGATTCCCTGCTTGAATTAAGATTACCGGATCAATAATATTGTCAGCATCTTCTTAACGGAAATGAAACCAACTTTACTGAATACATATTATTGTTTTGATTTTAGATATTTAAAGAATCCCAGGCAATGTTTTATCTTTGAGTTAAACCTTTTAATTTATTAAAAAGAGGCATTACTTTCTTTTAATGAAGTGTACTTATAAAACAAGCAGAAATCAAGATATCAGGGAAATTAATTATTGTTCATCTTCCAAAAAAATCTAAAAATTAATTTGACAATGTCTCTAATGAATCTAACAAATAAAAGAATTAAATAGCTTATTTTTAGTACACCGGATGGTAATTGAAAATCTCAAGAATACACAGTTATTGTTAGTTATTTATTCAATATTTCAAGTTTGGAGTCATTTGTGGAGCTTCATAGAGGAAGACATACTAATATTCAATTGAACCTTACACTGCTTATAACCAAAGATAAATATTGTGGGAAAGGTAACCTTTGTCATTTTCATATGAAAATTATAGGTCTTTTAATCTCTGAAAAGCTTGTCTGTTTAATAATTTGACAATGTCGAGGCTGAAAATAACATCAAAAACACATGGTTGTAAGTAATCAATACTTGACAAACAAACATGAATTGTGTTTAATTTTGTTAACATTTCAATGTGTATTCACATCACTGTCAGCCTCTTTTGTGATGTCAATACTAAAATAAGTGAATGGAAATTTTATCTAACATCCACTGCAAACAAGAGGCGTGGTTGCTTTCCCTCCACCGAATTCAAATAGTGATATCACCTTGTTCAAAGTTCCAGCATGGAAGGAGGTTATCTTTTCACAGCAAAGCAAGTACTATTAGAGAGCAACAAAGCCAAGACAACAATTCATAGCTCCTTAGCCCTGGAACACCTGTTTCTACAAGGGTAATTGGTTTTGATTAAGATATCCTTGAAAGTGTGACATGTGTGGCCACCTGGAAGGACAAGCTGGGCAGGCAATGAGGAAAGCAGTGAAGACTTCCTCCTTCATAGCAGAGGAGTTGCAGGTAACACAGTACTCTTCGAGTGTTGTCTCTTGGTGATAAGCTACCGTTCCACCCAAATACATTTGGAATCGAGTTGGGAATGCAGTTATATCAAGATTATTCTTAGGATGACTTTGTGATTAACAGTACTTGGGAGATGAAGAATTGATATCTTTAAACAAAAAACTATTAACATCCAGATTTTTCCACCCGACCACTAATCCAAGCTGGCTGACAACTTCACTTGGGCATTTTTCTATCTAGCTTTTGTCTCTGGCATGGTCATTACTTGGTGTTCAAGTGCAGGTAGAAGTCAGAATATTGAATAGTGAGTGTTAAAGACTGGCAGCAGGGCCAGATTAACCCATACCAGGGCCTCTAGGCTATTAGCAATATGGGGCCCCCAATCTTGAACCACCCCCCTCCCTGTTTCATGTATAATTTTAAGTAAGTAATATAATCTGTCAATTGTGTGAATAAAGTGGATTGTTATGTGCTAATATGTAATATATTCATTCCATTTTTAAAGAGATATTTGTTAGGACATTTTTATTAAGTTTTAAGATATTATTAACAATATCTTAGCAATTATAGTGAGCGCTCAGACTTCACATCAGGGAATGTTCTTATTTTAACAGTTTTAATGTTTAATTCATTTTCCCTGGAGTAGTAGTGATAATTTATTATTATTGCTATTTATTTTGGGCCCTACGCCGTAGTGTAGTTTGCGTATAGGCTAATCTGGCTATGGTCCTGTCAAAAATAAGCTTATAGTATAAATTGGCCCTGACTGAGAGTTAAGAAAGATGAAATTGGGTTGACTTTCACCCATTTTGAAAACTTATTATTTCTCAGCCATTACTGCACAATGATGCATAGATATGTATTCACAAAATGATACACTTCATTCTCTGTACTACCATTATGCAGACAAACAGAACAAAACATATACCATTCAAATGGTTCTTCGGACCATTGAACTTCTTGTTGTTTGTGTTGTAAAACGTTTCAGCCGATCCATTCTTCGTCCTTCTTCAAGTGTAAAATCCAAGTGTGATGGGGTAAACAGAAGTTTTATTTTTAAAGTGGGTACCCTTATAGCGCAGGGCATGGGTGTTTCTGTGTCTTTGTCTTGTCGGGTTTAGGTCTGTTGAGAAGCAGAAGCCACATCAGATTGAACTCCACATGATCCTTCTCAAAACTATATACCCATTTTGATTATTTTCTGTTAAAAATAAACCAGTTAGTTACATATAGTTTTACAGGATAATGATTTTTCTCTCATCTTTACGGGATTGAAGAAGCAGTATAAGAAAGTACTTACTGGAAGTAACAAAAATATATTTTTTTATACCATGATTTCAGAAAGTATCTAGGAAAACAGGTAAGTAACTACCAGTTATGATACTAACAGAGAGATTCAAAATATCCATGGAAAAAATAAAATGAAGCAGATGTACTGAGAATGAATCTGGGGTTATGGTTGGTGGGGGATGGACATTGGTTGTCTAGAAAGGATTAGGTTTCAGGCAAGAGTCAATGAAACCATTTCAGGCTTCCTGCACTGGGAGGCTTTCAGTTTTAAATTATATCCACATGTTGCGGTTCCTTCCCACCCTATAGCTCATTCTGTAAATACTGGATACAATCCAGGCATATTAGGAAATGCATTTTCAATGAATGAAATTGAGGGAGGAGTGGAAGAAGTCCCTCTCTCTAACAGTTTAACCCTCGCCCCCACCATAACCCAACTACCAAAATATGATAGATAAAAATATCATAAAAGACTAAGTAAGTAAAACTACCAAAATAATTTGAAAAAAGAAAAGGAAAGCAAAACTCAGAAAATAAGAAAAATTCTTTAAAAGAGAAAAACACAGTCTATCAAATAACACATGATGTTAACAGGCTCTTCGCACCTTCTCACCCCCAAACGCAACACCTGTTGAATTGTTTTCATCCCCTACCCTACACTTTTTTTTTTAAGGCTGTGGGGTTTTAAATGATAGACTCTGGTGATGGTAGGCAGAATCCAACTTGGGCACCAATTTGACTTCATAACTCCCTAAAAAGTTTAGAAGATAGAAAAGTTCACCAGAATCCAATATCAGATTTCTGCTAAAAGACCAGTTCCCATGTCTTTTTCAACCTTGTTAATTTGTTGCAGTTTAAGTGCAAGCACCCATGCTCTCACATCAAGAGGCTTTGATTACTTCTATTTGTTCCAATTAAACAATCTGTACATTGCAGCATTTTTGGGAACAATGCACTCAATGCTATCAAGATCGGAATGCAGACACTTGAATGCTGAATCAAAACGTATTTGCAATTTTGTAATATAATCGAGTTGTACAATATACATTAATAATGTGCGCATGTGTTTGCTTGAAGGGTAGGAGTGAACTTGGTCTAAAAGGAGTTAAATCTTATTTTTATTGAAGACAATGAGAAAAAAAGCATTAAACACAAGATCATGTAGGAAAACATTTGCAGAGTGGCAGTTGCTCTTTGGAGCTGGAAATGTATAAGAATTAATTGTTTAAAATTCATTCAAGTTGTTTTAAATCTTATCTTCTAAAATCTCTTATGAAAATAAAATTGTCGGCTTCACGAGTATTTGATTGATTCTGCATGTTTTGAATGAAAGATTTGGAAAAAAGGTGCCAAATTATCTGTGATGTCATCAAAACTTGACAAGATGAATAGCCATTTTGAAAATGCCACAATTTTGAACCATTGAGGCTTCCATTTTGAATTTTCAGGTTTTAGAACCTTCTAGATTCATGACACGACTTGTGTATTTTGGTTTCAGCCAATCGGAGGCCACAAAAGAATATTTTGCATGAAGCTTGGCACAAATCTTCAATTTACGAAAAAAATTGTTGGCGATAAGACGTGAAAATGCATCTTATAAGTGACCAGAGAAATTTTGTATTAGCAAGGAGGAAATTCTTTCATTTTTCCAGTCTGCAAAAAATGCTGTTATCTGCAGGACTTATCTCTTTTTATTTCTCTGTGACTCATCTAAGCAGAACATCACTTTTTTTCGACATCTTTGAACTGGTTGTTTATCTGAATTTCAACTGCACGTTGTACGAAGACTGAACTGTTAGAAGCTAATGTTGCGCTGATCCTTCTCGAATGCAAGTGTGGAGAAGTTTGGAAATATATGTTACCTGGCTTTATTTGCCGCACGAGTAGAAATATTTATGCAATTATCTCGAGACAAGACATACAGAATTTGAGGTGAGTTGCCTTTAATTAAATATTTGTGAAGCCTAACATGTAATTCCTTCGGGGATAAGCAACTATTAATTTGGTGTTGAATCTTGGTGGGGTGTTTACTTAAAATTATTTCCAAGTGCAGCTTTCCATATACATACGAAAAGTTGCCTAGTATTGCTTTGACTTGAAAGCAGTATAATGTAGTATACAAATTACTATAAAATTTTTTATAAATGAGCTGCACTTTCTGCACCAATTTGTGATGAAATAAAACCTTTAAAAAATAAATAAAAACCCCATTTTAAAAATAAACCTATAGAATACAATCTGAAAATGTTAACATAGTGATTCAATTTGATCCTAAAAGTGCATATTTTCCTTCTAAATTTTGCTCTATCAATGAAATCTTATACATTTGTATATTTGTTACTCAAAAAAAGTAAGTGAAAATAATTAGAACAAATCATTTGAAATTCCAATTTATTACAAAAAAAATAAGAATTCTGCTATCGTAACTGATATACACATCAATGTGATCTCTGTTCTTTTTTTGCTACTAGTTATTCGATTTGTGAGTCTATTAGTGAGAGAGCACATCTTAAATCATTCTCCACTTGGGGCGTTTGACTTGATAGATTGAAGTGCAGAAAACCCTATTTCTAGACTGGACTTTTTACCTAATAGTCTTATTCCCTGTTTGGACTACCCAAATTCCCCCCCAGGGGGGAATTCCCCCTGGTTGGGAACCATTGCCGTAAGGTATTTTATTGAGGAAGAACAAAATCTGACAATTGTCTGCAGTGAAACAAAATCTTACCTCAAAGGAAAAAAACAACCGAAACATTATTAAGGAAACAAATACAATTATAAAGATGGGGTTCAAATTTTAAAAATACACTTGAATACATACATTTAACTATATACTTATAGTATCCACTTAAGCACTGATCCCCATATGTGTGCTTTTGAAAGACTTATCTTGGGCTAACTAAATAAATACTGTTTGTTCTCGTACTGATATCTATTATTTATGGTCGATTTTCAGTTGAACAACTTCCTTTTTAGATTATATTTCAGATTATTTTCTGGAGAATTTAGATTTTTTCCCCTCAATGTTGGATCAAAAAAATTAAAATGAGTTGGTAACCGTGGTCCTGTCTAGCAGTACCATAGAGCAGACAATAGACATTTAGTATTTGTTAGTAATTTCCTTTAATTTAATGTTACATTTTTAATGAGATGGATGAGCTTGACTCTTTCCAAAAGGTAACTCAATTCTAGGTACAGTTTCAAAGAGAAACATCTGCATATCATTCTCAATTGACAGTCTTGCACTAAAAAAGGGGAGAGCAATATCGACTCCACTGTAAAATAATATATACAACACTACAAAGCCAACTAGTACAAGTTTAGTATAACGGCTGAACTTCACTCAATAAAATTATCCAGAAAGTTAAATGCAGGATCATCAGAGGTCACACAATTTCATGTATTGTACTTAATATGATGTGGAAACTTAATAGTTTGAAAGATAAACAACTTACAACTGGCTTTATGAAAGTTGAAGGTTTATAAATAATGTTCTTGATAATGTTTGTGCTTTTTCTCTTACAAGATGAGATGTTATCTGTAGGCTTGTCATTTGCATACATTACAACTCTAAGAAGATCATTTAGAATTTTCTAGAGAATGTAAAACTAAGTTTTACATTTTGATTATACATGATACATAAATATTGATATTTATTTTATTACTTATCTTTATAATTCTCAATAAAACTTTCGCATCTGTGCTAACATGTTGAACATAATGATTGGACCAGGCAGTGCTGTTTATATAAACTTTAAAATCCCACACCCACATACATACAAATTCTCAGGTTGAACAGATAGCATCATATTATATGAAACCTGCGTTTGTGAATATTTGGATAGCAAGTTTTTCTTTAGAAATCTTTCATGAGATAACTTAAGAAAATATTTAACCCATGACTTATTTTTATGGTGGCACACTTTGTAAGCCTATTCTTGCAATTGGACTTCTGCAGGAGAGGCATTGTGGTACTTCAAAGTTTAAAAATTAAATAACAAACATATATTGCTTTCAGTAAATCCGACTGTCATTTGTAGGATTAGTTTATTGTGAAGATATCAATGTTTTTCCTTTTAAAATTTTTCTTTTTCTCGGCAGAAATTATGTTTAAAGAGTTAGGGAAGGTCAGTTCTTTGTTCGTGATGCGTTGGGAAAACGTTTTTATGTGGGAATTGAAACAAGTTGGTCACTTCTTTTCATCTTCAAGTGCTTACACTTAACAAGAGAGTCCTTGACAAAGTACTGAAACTGAGGTGTCATAAAACACACACATTCCAGTACATAGCAAATTATATAGTTCTATTCACATGCTATTAATATTTACACACACAGATATACATGTGGGCTTTGAAATACATTGATCTGTTTGTATGATCTAACTATACACTCACATAACCATTTTGTTCTTTGATAAGCAATGTGAAAAACTATGCGAGAAAACACAAATCATACACACTCATATAAACACTAAATCATGCAGTTCTACTTCAACACAGGTAAAAGAAAAAATACAAAGAAACAAAATACAAATTATGCATTGCTTGACTGCGTTGATGTGTGTGTGTGTAGTAAAAACTAATTACGTATTATATTTGTCTCTCAAACAAGTGAATCAGTTTGGATTGTTAGCCTCCAATCATTAACTTGATAATTTTTGTCCTCTTCAAATATCTCTTCTCCAATTGTTCAGAATGTTTTACTTTAATTTTTAAAAAAAAACAGGTCTGGTTAGTCATTCAATAGAAACCGTCATGCGACCAATCGAAGGAGATGGGAAAGGCCTTTGTCCAGCATGGACCTATAACTGCGGATGATGGTCATGGGTAGGATTTATTAAATTTTTCATTCACTCTAATGATTACATAAACAGGTTAGTCACTAAATAGAAACTGTCATGTGATCAACATGATTTGGCTGCATGCCATGTTGGGGGTGATCAATTAAAAAATTGAAAAAAGGGGTGATCAATGAATAAATTACTTCTCTCAGCTTTTGTTGGGCAGTGATCACTAAAGAAAGTCCAAATTTTAAAAAAAATAAGCGTGAATGCTGCCGGACACAAAATAAGGGACCAATTTGGCATAAACTTACATTGCAAATTGAACCCCCATTAATAACCTATTTAGGGGTGGAATTTTCTAAAAACAAAAAAACGTTTTTTTCTAGACATAATAAGGAGTAAATGTTGAAATTTTCAGCCTTCTAGCTCCATTTGTGATACATACATACACAGCCAACCAGGCCAACTTAAAAACTGAAGAAACCGATGTTGACAGTTTTGGTTGACGGTTTCTAATAAGTGTTTTTCTATGCTATACCATCAGAATTTATCGTTTTTAATTATTTTTTCTTCAGTAAAATTTAAATACTGATATACATTTCTTGATAAATCAGACAAACCTGAATCCTTTTTAGAATTACTAAATCAAAACAGAATTCATAAAACAAAATTATTCTATGGCAGCTTAATTTAAAGTAGATATCACCTAGACAATATAGGCATCACATGATAAGAGGAATACCTTTATTAGTGTGAGTTTTGATGTAGTATGGTTAGGGTATTGCTGTACAAATTAATGTAACTAAGTATAAGCTGAAAAAACATTAAATTATAATGAGACTTGAACAGTGTGGTTTTGAACAGTACGGAAAATTTTGGAACAAATTAACCGCACTAATAAAGTTATACCTGTATATAATGTCTGTGTGTTGAGCATGCAAGACCATCATCTAGTGAAGATCTTACTGTTCAGTCGACTGTCCACTGGCCAGTGAAACAGAGAGGTGCCACGAACAAGATACAAGGACTCCCTAAAAATGACCCCCATTTCTTGTGGCATCAACTACTGCCAGTGGGTAACATTGTGATCTAAAGTATTTCAGGCAACCCCTCTTTCTGAAAAGAAACCACAGAACCATAAAGAGGCAGCGCTGTAAAATTGGAGTTAATTCCTGTTGCCAGACCTTCACCTGCAGCGGAAATACCTGTCTGGTATAGGTCTCATCAGCCATGTGGGCCTGCAACAGATGTGAAACACCTTCCAAAATCTTTGTCTGCAAGGCCAAGCTATAATGTATACATGCAAACACAAGGTTGTGCAGTAGTTTTTCTATTTCTTTTACTTTTGATGATTTGAATTTGTTTTATATCTAAGGTATCACTCAAGAATCCACCTTGCAGTTGGTGAAGTAGTTCTTTATAATGAATAGCATTTCCACCAGATGTTGCTATCATCTTCATGCACCCTCAGAGTGGATGGTCACATTTCATATAAATGGGAGGTTTCTTACTTAAAGTGCCAGGGTAGAATAGGTTTGTTTTTTTTTCTTTGTATAATTTTACCATTGTCAGAGCAATTAATTTAATCATCAAAACAAGTTAAATTGTATTTTCTATAGTGTCGTGTTTACAACGCAAACAACAAGAAGGAGTTCAATCGTCCGAAGAACCATTTGAAGTAAAATTGCGTAACTATGTTTAAACACAGATATGGCTAGACAAAAAGTAAACTTTAAATCTAAAAGAGGAAAAAAGAATTTGACACAAAATGACCCACATAGATGTTGATATGTTGTATTCATCTCTATAAGCACACAAAATAAAAACTAACATGATTGTCAGTAATACAACTGAAATATTCTGCATTTTAATAAAAAATATATATAAATTTAGAAATATATATTTAAAAATATGAATATTATATGTGAATTACATAAATTTAACAAGCCTGGCTGCTGCAGGGTAAAACTTCACTCCTACTTCTATTCCAGCTGAAGATGATTACTGCAACGTTTGTATTGTATTCAAATGGTTCTTCGGACGATTGAACTCATTCTTGTTATTTGTGTTGTAAACACGATGTTTTGGCCGATCCATTCTTCGACCTTCTTCAGGTGTAAAATCCGAGTAAATAACAAGAAGGAGTTCAATTGTCCGAAGAACCATTTGAATATTAATGACACTTCTCAGAACTATAGAAAATATCTTTTGTATTGTATATATAATAAATAAATTAGAACATATACAAGACTTGTCAGTTTGTCTCAGTTGGTAAGAGAGTCACCTAGCAATCACTTGGTTGTGATTTCAAATTACGGTAAGGAAATATTAATTTTACATATCAGTTTTGTTTAACGGGATAGAAAAACAGTGAAGAGTTTACTCCCCTAAATTTGGAGAGGATTGTTCTTGTTGTTATGGGGGTAAAATAAAGTTAACTCCAAATAGGACTGGAGTTTGACAAAAACATGTATGGAAGACTGCTGGGTGTCTCAAAAATCTTTTTAACAGTAAACTGGAGAAAGAGAAAATAAAAGTTGCATTATGAGTAACAAGCTGAATCTCTCGCTCTCAACCTTTTTTTTAACGATGCAATTCTATCATGTTCTTTACAAAATTTATGTCAAAAAAGCTGGATATTCTAAGAACAAAGAAAATGCCACTTCAAAGTAGCATATCTCTTCAGTTCCTTTGACTAATGCCTCTGCTTATCTTTAGAATTTTTGATTTTTTAAGATTACAAAAACCAGGTTTAAAAACATGGCTGAATGATTTGCATTATACCATAGAGTAAACACTCCACAGAATAATACCAATAAGTTTACTGAAGAGGAATAAAGCCCTAAACTGTATTTGATCTTGAAAGGAAATAAAGAATTGAACCCTGAACAACCTAGATTTTAATCTGGAGAGAATTTTCCATGAAAGTATTTTGTTTGCAAAGTAAACCCACTCAGACATCAATCAAGAGCCTTCAGTATACAGATAGACACATATACGCACACACTGTGAGTGTATTTATATTTACAAACGCTGGCACTATGTAATCACAAAGTATTGAAATTTCATCAAATATCCTAAACAACGTCTTTTTTGTGCATAAGTGAATATGTATTCAAATACACTTCAAAATATGCCAAAAATATACAAGACAACTAAACAGAGAGGGATTCACACGCATCTATATAACATCAATATTATAAGTTTAAGTATTGAAAGAACATTATCTTTACCAGAGGGGCCAGTATTTTATAATTAATGGATTGTTATAGAAGTGTCTTCATAATTCAAAGTTTCTCATCATTCAAGTCATGTATCTCAATAGTATAACATCATCTCTATAACATACATAAAAATATGAACATCATTTCATGAATAACAAGTTTTAATTTCAGTCACGTTTCATGCACTCATCTGAATACACAACTTTTGCATGAGCAATGGTATATTTTACTTCTCAATTATGGAGAAAAATAATTGGAAAGAATCACTTCTGAAATTGAGTAACAGGCTCTATACATTTTTCAAGAGGATCTTTCATTTTCATCTAAACATTAAAACAGGTCTTTTAAAAAATGAATACCACATCTTTCCTTTTCAGTTCACTGAATTTAGTACTGAATTAAATTGTAGCAAAAATAAAATAAGGTAAAAGTACAAAAAATGCTTTGAGTCAAATACAGGTATACTTTAGTGCGGTTAATTTGTTCCAAAATTCCCACACTATTTAAGGTCTTATTATGATTTAATGTGTTTTTTTCCCAGCTTATACTTAGTTGCATTAATTTGTACAGCAATACCATAACCTGCACTAATCAAAACCGCACTATTCAAGGTAATCCTGTATATCTGAGAATACCTGATAATAAACAAATAGATTTAGATTATCTAGACCACATTCAATTTCCCCTCCCCCAAAATCAGATACAAGGGAGTTAAGTCAGTATAGATTTTATGACTCTAGCCTTAACCCTGGAAAGTTAATGAATTATTACATTTTTACTCTGAAGCTCTCCTTAACCCTACACGAAGTCAAGTAAGAGAAGAATTGAAAAGAAACCTTTTTGGAGTCAATATGATTGCCTGAGTGATAACAGAAGAGAATTAGAAGAAAAAAAGGCTTTAATCCAAGTGGTGGAGAGTAGAGGTGAGATAGGGTCAGAGAACATTAAACAAAGATTCTATTGAACTTGTGGCTAATTCTATTACTATTGACTGATGTTGGCAACAAACAGTCTCTGTTATATTTGCTCTCTCCAAGTCCAGCCATCCACCTCTCATGCATTTCCCTACAGTTGGCACAAGGGCCAAGGTTTGCAAAAGAAATGGCTGCCAGAGAAATTAGATTCACTTCATGAAAAATGGTTGATAAGTAGTGTCACTAAAGAGGCAAAAAGTTGCGGGGTGGGGACGGATATGATTAATATCAACAAATAGATGAAAGAGAGAGAAAAAAGGTTGAAACACCGATGGGAAAGTTCTTTCTATGTGAAGGGAAGAAGTGGTTGATATTATGGAAGAATTTATTCAAATGAGAGGTTCTGGCTGTGACTCAAAATGTATGATTATAAAAAATGTTATAAAGGATGCAGTTTAAATTTGTATTGGCACATATATGGAGTTGATGAATTAGCCTGGCCTTCCTTTCATGGAGATGAATACATGTAGCAAAGGAAAAGAGTTCAAAATTAAGAAATTCTTCTTAATTAGATGGGAAGATTTTTTAAAAATCTGCCGAAGATAATGAAGGAAATCAAAAAGACAATTCATCTAAGAGTGGAAAAAAAGAAACATTAAGAAATGTAAAATAAAATAAAACGTTTTTAATATTAAGTGATTTGGGGCAAAAATTAATAAAGGAGCCCAAAAACATAAATACAATCTGGAAAGAATTTCTCCAAAAAATTATTTTTAAAAAGTCAAGAATAAAATATGAATCAAAATGTAAATAACAATAAATTAAAAAACATAAAATTAAATGGGTGAAAGTTCAAGTCATTCTAAAATTTAAAAAAATAAAAAGCAATCTAAAAACTAACAATGGAAGTGGAGGATTTTTATTTAAATCTTGATTTATAAAGAACAAACTAAATAGACTAAAATCACATCATCATCAGCAGCCGTTATAAGTCCACTGCTGGACAAAGGCCTTTCCCAACTCCTTCCATGACGACCTAGCTTGTGCTAACTTCTGCCACATCTTATGGGCAAACTTTTCTATCTCATCCTTCCATCTTGTGTCTGGTCTTTTACTACTGCATTTACTATCCCATGGGCACCAATCAGTTAGTATTTCCCACATCTATTGTCATCTCTTCTTGCTAGGTGGCCTGCCGGACGGCCCATCTCCATTTTTGCTGCTTAATTATTTGTATAATATCCTTCACTCTAGTCTTCCCACTGATCCATGTTGATCTTTTTCTATCTCTTAAAGTTATCCCTAGCATTGCTCTTTCCATAGCTCTCTCTATACATTTTTCTCTAAGTTGGTTTTCAGCTCGTTTTGTTAATTTCCATGTATCGCATCCATGGTATTATGCAACCGTTCTATACTTTACGCTTTAAGCACATTGGTAAGGTGCTCTTCAGAATGTCTCTATTCATACCAAATGCTTTCCAACATCATTATGCATCGTTTTATTTTGCAGTCACAGTCTTTCTTTAGTTTTATTACCTGTCCTAGGTAGATGTATTCTTGAACCCTGAACTCTCCTATCTTTATGGCCTTTATCATTGGACATTACTTTTGTTCAGTTCATCTTTAAGCCTACTTTTTTTACTTTCCCTATTTAGATCAGTTAACATGTCTTGTAATTCTTTGGATGTTTCCGATGTCATGGAAATGTCATATAGAGTATCAAATGGAGGATGGGTCATCAGGCTGAACACAGAGAAAAAGTGTTTTTATTAATGCTTCTTTTGTCTTTTTCCATCAGATTTCTCAGATTTTGAACTTTGGGTTTGGATTTTTCTTATATTTACTTTTTCACTTTTGTTTTTGCTTTAGTTATTGTTTATTTTTATTGTGTTTTACTTTTTAAGTATTTGATATTTTTCCTGTATTTTCATACTTGTGACATGGGCTATGTGAGGTTGACCTCGGAGGTCACTAGAGGTCATTTCTATTCAATCTTTGGTTCTAAACATTGGAAACAAATAATTTATATATCAGAATTTTTGTCAATCATTCTTTTTACCAATGGCACACAGATTTCTTACAATAAAATCAATTTTTATAAAAGTTTCTCTATTTTCTCAATGACAAAATTTAGTTTAAATCAGGTCATTGAGAGGGGAAGGGGGTGGCGGGAATGTAACTATAATGCTAAACTGGACCCTTACTTTCCGTTCAATATACATATATACATATCTTCTTATTTTTATATCTTTATATATAATTATTTTCCCCTTTTATGGGTCAAAGTGACAAATAATGTCTCATTACTTGCATGCCACAATGGTTGATAGCGAAGAGAATGAGTAACTTCTCCATAACTACCTCACTGCTCAGGCAGTAGTAACAGTAAATAGCTGTTACAGGAATTGTCAACATTGACAATGGATCAGTCACTTCTTATACATGAGAAAGAGAGAGAAAGAAACAGATAGTGTCACTCTTGGTATAGTGTGTCAAGAAAGATTTCTATATTCTAAAATATGGATGGTTATAACAACCATCCATATAGCCAAAACCAAATGAGTAAAATAGAGCATTAACCTCTTTGCTGTGATTTCACACTAGCATGAACATTAAAGCAGTACTTACTTCTGATGCATGGAACCACTATAGCCTCTTATTTCATTAACTACTGTGACTACGCTCCGATGTGGAAAAAAAAACATCACAAAAGAAGGGAGAGGAAATATGATGTTCTTGGCCTAATTTAGTAACTAAGGATATAAAAAATTATCAATAAACAAAAAAAGCCAAATTTGGTCACCAGAAATTCACTAACAAGGAGGTTAAGAATGTAGCATGAAAATTGCCTAAAACATCAGGTGTCTCCGTGGCTGATTGGTAAAGGCTACATCATGCGTACTGATATGCTCCAGGAAGAATAGAAACAATTTCAATTCTCATTTGACTGGACTTCTTTGCTTCAAATTCCAATAATTCAATGTCTACACACACCCACACATATTATATATTGCATTCATAATCTTGTTAGTATACAGAGAAAGAAAAAAGAAAAGTGTATATATGTATACATACATGTGTATACACGCCTTTATGTATACAAATAAATCTCTACTTTTGTGTATGTATACACACATAGAGGTAGATATTCGTTGCACAAGGCTACATCACTTGAAGATGTTGAGAGTATTGAGCTCACCCTCAATAGCTTGCAAGTCCACTACACAAACCAATACGCTATCACAAGTGCTCTGCAATACAAGTATACCGAGATGTGCCTAGACAGAGCCTACGCATGTTGATTTTTATGCAAACTGTTTTTTGCCATTGCATGAATATCTTTCAAGCATCCATGTGCACATTTATCAATGTTAAAGCACAATTCTGAACACGCACACACAAAGGTCTCATTCAACTCTTGGAAAAGACAGAGTGTCCGAACCACAAATGATGGAATCCACCTTCCAGCTGGCTGTTAAGTGTACCAAAAACTCTACGCTCCACACATGAAATAGCCAGTAGACACTCTTTTTTAGATTGGAATCTCATTTCTGAGTAAAAGGAATCGACAATGACAAGAGAGAGAAAGATGAACAATCAGAAAGTGAGTGTGACACGGAGAGGGGCGAGGGATCCTGTTTGTTAGCCACATGGCCCGAAGACAGAAGAGCCACAATCATTTTCTATTCGATTGGGACCCTAAGTACCTTGTTAAGGCTCTTAGTTACATTAATCATGGGACAACACTTCATGAAGATAGAGAGGAAATAAAGAAAATAAAACAAAGAAAGAAAAAGAAGTCATATGTTCCTCTTATATAAGCCTTTGGCATCAATGTCTTGTTCAAGCCCTATTCTGCTATTACTATTGCTGCTATTATTATTATTATTATTGCTTGTATTACTATTATTGTTGCTATTATTATTATTATTATTATTATTATTGATACAATTCTGTTGTTAACATGTTCTCCTTCTTCAACTCTTCTCTTTTCCTCACTTTCCAATTTGCAAACAAGATCTTGAAGAACTTCTTACCTGAAACTAACAATAGCAGCAATTTTATACACATATATTACATCTCTCCACTTGGGATATAATGTCTGCACATGTAAATATATGGATATATTCAATGTATTTAATCTCTCTGTACTTCATCAGCCACCATTTCAGGTCCACTGCTGGACAAAGGCCTTTTACAACTCCTTCCATGATGATTGTTGCCTATTTTGGGAAGGTAGTGGCTAATAGAGCTCACCTATTGCCACTATTACAGAGTTGTCCTTCTCCTAGACTGGTTGCCTCCCAAGGCTAGAGAGCCCAGTCAATATATCTGTATATATAAGTGAGAGGTGTCTGTCTGCTATAGAAACCACCTAAACATGGGCGCAGCCAAACCAAATTTGGCATGCATACTCAATAGACATAGGGGAAGGTTTTAAAGTAAAAAGACTTCAGAAAATTCTTTTAAAAAAGGTTAGGGTAGGGGGGGGCTTCTATTTACAATGTAACTATAATTTAAACTGATCCCTTACTTTCTGTTCAATATACATACATACACATATAGAAATCTTCTTATTTCATGTTTATATATAAGTCTTTATCTTCATAGTTTATATACAAGTCTTTTATCCTCCCTCTATCACAAATGATGGAAGATGAAGATAGTACCTAAGAGAGAGAAACAGAGATTACTACATATACACAATGTATATCTGTACACACATAGAGTGAGAGGTGAGACAATGCGGCATAAAGATATGTGTATAAAAAGATTAAAAAAAGATACCTTACTAAAACCCTATCTCTTAAACTACACATGATGTAGAGATGGCTGTCAGCAAAACAGACATCCATCCTTGTCAATCAATGTTCCATGGGTTGTTTTTTAAGCCTTTCTTTTGCCAAGTAGACAACTTCTCTTCAAGTCCTATTCCTAAAGATAAATCCATATAAAAATAGATTCTTTTTGGTTGAGCTCGTTGTTAAGAAGAGAACTGTAAGCCAAGCGGTATAAGGTTATAGGTAAAATGCAAGACATTTTTTTATCGCTAACTAAACAACGAAAAGTTAATCTCTGACCAAAAACCGCAGCTTAAATTGGAAGAATTATTCCACTTGGTTGTTTTTTTAAAAATTTGCCATATGAATTTCACTGATCTTTGTAGAGAATGAAAAGTAGGACATTATGTTTTTATTTTGTAACTGGAAAGAATTGAGTCCCATTTAACTTTGTGTGCAACATAAGAAAACTAATTTGTTAGAAAGACACAGTTGTAAATTTACAATACAATGAGTACAGCTCATATAATACAGCTCATTATAATACAATGAGTACAGCTCAGAATTCTAAGATATAATAATGCATATGCCTATGAAAAGTAGGACCTCACGTTTTTATTTTGTACCTGGAAAGAATTGAGTCCCATTTAACTTTGTGTGCAATATAAGAAAACTAATTTGTTAGAAAGACACAGTTGGAAATTTATAATACAATGATTGTTACAGCTCAGAATTCTAAGATATAATAATGCATATAAAATGGATATAATAGGGCTTTTGTATATCAACAGGATTTGTATGTTTGGGTGTGAATGTTTATATACAACTGGATATGTCAGTATGGCTTCTCTACCCTAAATGGCCTCTCAGATCTCAGCAAGCGATTGTGATTAAGATTTGGTTGTCAGCGCATATTCAATAGGACAAAAAGAAAGTAAGTATTTGAAACCTTTGAACCTGACCTCTTTATTAACTTAAAATTATGTGTTTGTGTGTATGTATGCACATATGACATATTTACAAAACTTGAACTAAAACCTGGCACACCCAATATAAAATGACAAATATAATTTGCTCAAATATTGTGGATGTATTGATCTGACTTTAAATGTCAATATTTTTATCCAGTAAACCAGTTTGTAGGAATAATTTGGATTGAAATCGGTCTCTTCATGACTGAAATAAGTTTTGGATTAAAAGGTCTGTATACTCAGCAAATAAAAACTACAGCTATTTGCTTTATTGATAACCAAATAAACAGATATTGAAAAAACAATTTTAAAACCACATTATGAAGTACTACAAACCTCATTAAAAATAACTTTTGGTTTACTGGTGCTAGGTATTCAATAGGGTAAAAATTCTAAGTAATTTTTAGATGTGCTACACTTCTCTAGCAGCGATCATTGTCACTACTGACTGACTATCTGACAAGTCAACATATCAAACGTAACTTTTTAATGACGTAACATCTGTTTGTTCTTTTTTAAAATCTATTCTCAAAATCAAACTGTGACGTATGGTTGCATTCATTTTTTAAGAAGCTAAGACATTTTTTTACATATCTCATATCATATTGTGTTTAAATAGCGCATCTAGGGTCTGACTTTTAGGCTTGTTCTAAATGATATGCAACAGTCAGTCTTATATTCCATCATCCTTGTGAAACCATATTTTGGTGGCCTATCTATAAGTAGAAGGTAGATATTTTGACTCTTACTTAGGTGGTTGTTATTTTAGTTTATATCGGCATTAGTGGGGTACTAGATAAGTCTGCTGGATGAAGTTAATGTGAGGGTCCGAGTTTAATGACTGCTTTAAAAAGAAAGAAAGAACAAGCTGAAACCTAGTTCTGTTCATGTGCTAAAATCACTCCAATCCTCGAGACACAAAATTTGGACACTCATTCTACCTCCTCAAAAACAATAATAAAAAGACTTAAGAGTGAAAATTGATTGAAATAGCATGATACACATGTCTGTGAAAATAT
>VCCN01000387.1:26764066-26786427 GCA_006491835.1 Architeuthis dux
ATAAGTATAAGAAAGATTAGTATAAGCCATTCTGTAAAAGACAGGAACCAAAAAATCTTTTTCCCACTTTTTTCTTTTTTTTCTTAATTTATCTCCCCCGCCCCCCAGAAATAAATTTGATTCCCACACATTAATCTGTTAATTTTTTTCTTTCATGTGTTCAAGCTATCTCTCGATTTTTCCTTTTTTTTTTCCATTTCAATTCTACCTTCACTTGGCAAAGAATTTTCCTGAGGAACAGATCGAGATGAAAGAGAGAGAAAAAAAAATACTTTAACACCTTAAGCGAACTTAGACACAAAAGAGATAAATGCTTAACAACATTTTTTAAAGTTTTTATTCAAATTACTTTTTCTCTCTCTCTCTCTTTTTTCCCCTCTATTTTCTTTATCTTTATCAACATTTTTGTACGATTTGGTTGGATTGTTTTTTTCTAATTTAATTCTGTTATCACCAATTTTTTCTTCCTTTCTTTATTAGGAACAAATCTGCTCTCTGAACCTTACACACTCCCAGTTTCCCCCCACCCTGACCATCTACTTCTTCAAAGAGCTCAAATTCCAAAACTAATATTCCTACTTTCTCTAATCACCAGATACAATAACCAATTCTGACAGTCTTGTACACAAAAATTTCTAACCAAAATTGTCAACCATGATAAAACACAACTGAAAATGACATAGTCAATGCATATGTCACCCATCATTCTAAAAGATTTTTTAAATTTTAAATTTTTAAATTACTGTAAAAGAAATTTCTTAAAGGGAGACTAACTATCTAACTATATATGTGTATATACACACACACAACTATTTCTTCTACAGGTGATACAAAATTTCTACCCACATTCTCCAAAAGAAAGAAAAAACTACTCCCTAAAGTTTCACATTTCTGAAAGACTCCATTTAATGCCTAACTTCAATTTCAGAAACTTAGTCCATTTTATTCCTATTTGTTAATTTATATGCATTTATATTGAAAACTAATGAAATTTGAGCAAATAACAATATAGAGAGAAAAAACAAAACAAATCATAAGAAATAAAATAACATTAACACACTTCTGTGAGCACAATTACTAAGCTGGCTAAACATGATTTCAAAACCTATTATAAGTAACCATTGTTCATCACTTAAAATATTTAAACAATGGCCAACTAAGCTGGCTTCTAATGAGGGAATTCGGTCAATGCTCCTGCAGAAGTATTTGAATTTCAATTGTGGTTGTTCCAACATCTTTTAAAGACTTTCAAATATCAACATTACTGAATGCTGGGTTGGCGCCATGTATTATTACACTACACTCTTCCTAGACAAGGAACTTCGCAAAAGACTGCATTGATAGAAACTTGAAATTTTAGCAACAAGTTAGGTAAATTGTTGTTTTTTGAAAAAAGTTTTTATTGACTTTGTAACTCAACTTCGTAATTATACTCATATATAAGTAGAGTTTTTAAAAGCAAATGTAAGAATTTGGATGTAAATGTATCCATGGGTAATAGTTTTGGTAAGTTGAAAACTAGACATGAAAAGGGCTTAGAGCAGTTCTGAGTATTAAATCTTAAAGATGTAAAACAGTTGCAAAAAAATCAATTTGTTTTATAATGATTTTATCCTAATTAACTTGAATAAATACTTCAATGGAAATATAGAATATTTTAGCTGAAACTTCCAGGATTTTAGCATTAAGTGCCATAATAATAAATGGTAAAGATTTTGCCTTTGGTTCTCAGTGCTTCATATTGACAAAGCCTCAAGTTTATAGAATACAGAAAGATATTTATTCACGGTTTCCCTGAAAGGTGTTTTACACACCATAAAATATGCTGCCATGTCAGCTTAATTTGTTGTTCGATTACCCTAAAAAGGCCGAAATTGAATTATACACTAGACATATCATAAATAAATGATTCCTTGGCCCAAGATCAAGATTCAATGTACACAAGATCAACTTATGTATAAGTCTAAATGGTAACTACCAGTTTGGGGTTTAATGCTTAAAGTGCCTTGCAGTAATATCAAAGATACAAAGAATAATATTAGGAAGAAGAATGAAACAAAAGCACTGGACCCACATTAACAATCAGCAATATTTGGTCTATTGCTTTACACATTTATTTTTCTGTGCTCATATCAAAAAATAAAATGTTCTTGCTTTGATAAAATGTTGTATGGAGTATTTCTTGAAAAACAATTTGTCCAGTATTATCAGATTTTGAATGATGCTATTTATACGCTTGTATTTAAATCGGTAGCAAAACGAGCAGACTAAATCTTGTAAATAAACAAAGAAATGAGCGCTGTGCGGGGAACGAACCCGCGTCCACCTTGGACCCTCATGATAAAGCAGGAGTCCTGAATGCACATATTGCTCATCTCCCTATTCCACGATCTTTGGCACAAATATACATTTATATTTCTATGTATTAGACAGGCAGAATGGTTTCATGTAGGCTTTTTCAGTCATCCCTAATTTAAAGAAAAATTAAAACTGGTCTGGTTAGTTACTCAAGAGAAACCGTCACATGACCAACATCATTTGGCAGCATGTTGGGGATGATCATTTAAAAATTAGAAAAAGGATCAATGAATAAGTTACTTCTCAGCTCTTTTGTTGGACATTATAAAGACAAAATCTTTTTAAGAAACAAGCGGGAATGCAGCCCAACACAAACTAGGGACCAATTTAGCATAAACTTACATTGTAAATTGAACTCTCCACTAGAAAGCCATTATGTGGGGAATTTATTTTTAAAAATTGTTTTTTCTAGACATAGGGTGTAAATGTTTAAATTTTCAGCCCTCTAGCTCCTTTGGTGCAGCTGGTACACATTATACATACATAGCCAGCCAGACCAACTTAAAAACTGAAGAAAGTTTTGGTGACAGTTTCTAACAGACCAGTTCACCACTAAAATGGTAGCAAGGCAGGTTGTTTACACTAAATCAGTGTTTCTCAACCTTTTTCAGCCTCCCCCCCCCATGACACCTAGCTACATGTCAACGCCCCCTGTAGTTTAAATATGACAAGTACTCAACGCATATTTTTAGAGACATATGGTAGCTTGTCGTTATAAAGAAAAACATCAACATTCAGTTCAAAGGTTTTATTAAGGAAAATGTTATAGTAAATATATCAATGAATTTCTATTGGGTGCTCATTATCAAATTAATTGTGTCTGCAAGGCAATTTAAAAGGTTTATTAAAAAGTAAATTACTTAAAAGAGTACATACAACATTTTTGACTACTAGTGTGAACCTTGAGCTAAACAACAGCCATTTGTAAATCAGAATCATAGATATATATGGAATCTCCACAATGCCCCCATAAGGTCCTTAGTCACCTCAATGCCCCATTGAGACAAACAAACACCCCCAGGGGGACACTAGTGCCCATGTTGAGAACCACTGCACTAAATGAATATAGCATTCACGTAATACCTACCTGCATATTAAGACTCAGCTGAAAGAACATCCAAATAAACGCACGGTCAATGCCTATTAGAATGTTTATTATCTCTTATTTGTTGTTTTGCCAAGTTTCTAGAATATGAACACCCATACATACACACACCACCCAATTTCCTGAATATAAGATGTGTATATAAGATACACAATAATAATACATTTATGTGTGTATGTGCTGTGATATTAATAGTCTTCTATTTAAAGAACTTTTTCATAAAGTAAAAGGAAAAAGAAATTACTCAGAAGTAAATAAAAAACAAAAATGGCAGAAGGTGGAAACAATCTCAAAGAGAAAAACAGAAAAGTTTAATCTTCATCTGCAATTTAAACATTTTTTTTTTCCTTTCAAGCTTTCACCATTATTCACTCTTCCTGAAACATTGATGCCTTCAATTCTTTTCTTTCCTTTTTTCATTCCCCCTTATTTTCCCAATTGTCTGCACCTTCTCCTCCGCTTTTTATTCCTTCTCCTTCTTCTTCTTCCCTGCAATTATTTTCCTGTTTTTTTTCCTCCCTCAAAACAGTTTTTCCATTTCTTTACAGCATTCTTTGATTTGTAGAATAATAAGAAACACTTGTTTTCTACAGGATACCAATGTTATGCGGCATCTGGCATCGGCAGACATATGGACAGATCTGTATTCAGGCTGGAAGATGCAACAGGAAGAGAGAACGGAGAGGTGGTAGCCGAGGTAAAGAAATGTTTCCACAATCAGCAATTAGCATGTGTCGTTATAAAAGAGCACATGCTAAATTATTTAAGCATCGCACAAAGTGGCTAAAAAGCAGTATCGTGTAGTGACGGCAAGACACGGCAGAGTGAAATGGAGGAGCATGGGATGTGGTAAGCCAATCTCTATTGAATAGACTTCAATTAGATGCTGCAGCGTTTGAACAATGAAAAGACTTTCACTTTCACTTCCCCCCTCTCTCTCTCTCTTCGCAATCAGTGTGCAAATAAACTCGACAAACTCACTCCTAATTAGAAGTCTCATAAAAGGAAACAGCTGTAATCTACACGGCAGAGGAAATGTGCAAACTTGGTCAGGCATCAAGAGGAAGATGGTAATGTCAGTAGACATAAGTCTGCAAACCGATAGTACACATCGATTTGGTGTTGTTGCAAAAGAGCCACACTTCCAAGCCCCATACCTAACCCACCAGTTCAAATCACTCATATAATCAAAGTGCTCGGTTGTAAATTTGTCTGCTAGTTTTCTTCTTCTTTATTTCATATTCCCTGGGTGGGAAACATCGATTGCCAAAAGAAAGGGATTCTTTGGCCTTTTTTGAAACCATTCTTCTTCTTCTGCAGAGGGAGAAATAGACAGATTGGAAAAAGTTTCTGATCAACCACTTCAATTATTTTAGGTAAATATATTCTGGAGAAAGCATGTATATAAAAATTCTAACTCCTACAAACACTCACACTAATACCCCCTCTACAAAAAAATTGGATGGAGACAACTTCTTTCTTGGGGATTTTGAAACATTTTGGTATTTAAAAAAAAAAATACTTTCATCTAATTATCTTCTATATATATAAAGTTGTAATGTATGTATGTATGTTTGTACTCTTGTAATTCAAGAACTATACATCCGAGACAAAAAATAAAACTATAATCGAATTCAGCACGTCTCAATCTATGTTCAACACATTGATTTTAGAAAAATAATTATTTTTTATAAATCTTTTTCACTTGTTTTTAGTTATTTTGCATCCCAAATGTATCCAGCCAGCAGCCTGTACAGAGCAGTCAGTCTTTAAAAAGTAGGTCATGTGTTTGTACCCAGGGCGGCAGGGGGGATGTGTCCATGTACAAATAGTATCCAGCCACAGGCTATAGCTACACCACATCCCATCCCCGGAAGCGGGGGTGTGCTTCCACAGGAACTAGCCGAAAACCGCCTGATAGAGCAATGGTTAGCAATCTCGCCTCACAGACTAATTCATTAGTATAGTGAGCTTGATTTTCACTTGGCATTCTGTTACCTGAGGAAAACTGAATAAAACATCAGCTGGAACATGATCAAAACAACAAAAATGAAGATATTAGTCTGAATATTCTGTGGCTTAAAAACAGTGTTTATAACAAGAAACCAGGTTTCTATAAATTAACTGGTAACCAAATTAAAAAAATCTGAGCCAAAAATAATTATATGGGAGGATACCATATTATCTGGTTGTGTTTAAATTATACTAGTACTTTAACAAGTTAGTACTAAGTTTCTAATCTGTGTTTTACTCTATCAATACTATAATGGAGCTAAATACAATGTTTACATGCGGCCAAAATCTATGGAACAACCAAATTAGTTCTGATGCAATAAAAGTTTAATTGAAAATATGTATGGATAACACATGAAATGGCTCAATTGAATACATCATACCTCCAGCGAGATTTGAAAACTCAACATCTGATTTAAAAGACCAATGCAAAAACATCTGTGGTAGATAAATAGATGATAAAAAGCATATATAAATCTAGTATTGATTACCAGCTAAAAAAAATACAAATGTTTGACAATGTTTAAAAAATAAAAAATAAACAATTATAAATGACTGCCAGGAAGGTTTTCAACTAGCTAAACACTTGGCTTCATGTTGCAAAACATATTTACTTATAACGACTTTGCTTAGAGAAATGTTTCTGTGTAAACAATCCATTCTCAAAGTGCAACAAGTCTGAAATGTAACAATTCCCAGCCAATACTTCGATGATAAATATAACTCAAGTCAGCAGGGGGAAAAAAAAGGAAAAAAACACAAGATTAATTTGTTTAAAATACAAGAATATAAACAATGTAATCCATCCATTGGTTTTCATTTTGTGGAAAAAACTGAGAAAGGATGAAGATAAAGTTGAGTGAAGAAACTGGACGGATGGGAAGAAAGAAAAAAAAAAAGAATGAAATAGAAAAGGAAATGAAAAAAGAAAGAAGAAAAAGCAAAAGGTGAAAGAAAGAAACGAAAGATAAACAGGAAGAAATAAAAAGCAAAAATAAAAAAGCAACAGGATCGAGAAAAAGTAGTAATAAAATAATAATGAAAATACTTCATCAAAAAATGTCAAAAAAAATAACTTGTGACTACTTTTCTAGATGTCCGCTCAGATAGTGTAATGGTTAGCTCGTCGGCCTCACATGCAGAAGGTCCTGGTTTCAATTCCCGGTATGAGCAAAGAGTGTGAAAACCTCTTCATTAGGACAAATTTCCCTGTGAAATCAGCAACTAATTGAGTACACTCTAAGCTGTGTGATTACGGTGGATGTATCCCTTCGGTGTCCATTCAGATGGTGTAATGGTTAGCACATGCAGAAGGTCCTGGGTTCAATTCCTGGTAAGAGCAAAGAGTGTGGAAAAATCTTCATTAGGACAAAATTACCCTGTGCACTCAGCAGCTAATTGAGTACACTCTAAGCTGTGTGATTAGGGTGGAGGTATCCCTTCTGTGGACTTGCATCAAGCCATGGGGGTGGTCATAAAAACTCAACCCGACTTGAGACTTGTAAGGATCCCTAAGCTGACGCATGCAACAGAAACCGGGTCTTCATCACCAGGCACCATACTCCATTGGGAGTTGTCTCTTAAGATGTAAAGAATCAGAAAGGTGTAAGTGGCAGAATGACTTGTACGCTGCTTAATCATCAAGGCATCTGTGGTTAAAGCAACATCCATTACAAATGGGGTCCAGAGGTGTGAGACAAGTTCAAGTCTTACTGGAGGCCACTTCTTTATTTCCAATGTTATGTTGGTTACTTTAGCAGTTAAAGAGTGTATTGACCCACAGTGTTGTGATAAAAAGCAACAATAGTAACACGGAGAAAAAACTAGTAATAAAATAAGAAAAAACAAAAATACAAAAAAAGTCTTTAGAGTGAGCACAAAGTCTCTGGGTAAAATTGATTTTATAAATATATATGTTGTCTACCATTCTCAGCACAGAATTTGATTTTTCTCTCTATTCTTTGGGACATCATCTTCCATGTTGATGGTTGCAATTAGAGATAATCTTTTATAGGTGGTTTTAGTTCTTTAACCATTCTTAGACAAAGCTGCATAATTTCTTTTTTATGAAACCCCAAAATGAATTAGCACAAGTCATTAAGTCTGGACTTAGAGAAGGCCATGCCATGTCTGATCCATGTTCAATCCATCATCCACTAATTTTTCATTCAGAAATTCTCCTACCCAGAGATCAAAATGTTGGTTTCCCATCCTGCTTATGACTTAATCTATTGTACAACTGTGGAATCAACCCGTTTTCAAGCATGGTCAAGTTAATACCTTTGAGATGCATACACACACCTATATATATATATATATATATATAGTCAATCAAGCCTATTAAACCCTAATAGCGAGGGAAAAAAAAAATTTTTTGGTAAATAAAAAAATGTGTATATCACCTACATGGCTGTGTCCTTCTCACGGAAATGAAAAGACGTGTTGAAAACAACCCTTTTCCTTTTGCATCACGTTGAGAGACTTTTAGAAGACGACCGGCATATACTATATTAATTAAAACTTAAAGTACATTTAAATTCGAAGGTTCATCGGTTGTTTACCATTTACTAAGCAGTTTCGAGAATTTAATATATATATAGCTAATTGAATGTAGTTTAAACACATAAAAAAGAGCTGATTCTGTTGAGGGCTCGCATTTGCAATCAGATACAAGGCTTGGACGATACAAAATAAGGTTAGTAATCTTTTTTTGAAATGGATTTTGTATTAAATTCTTCGGTTGAATATGTCGTTTGACTATTAACTCGAAGAAGATAGATTTGTTACTGGTATTTGGCTCAGACATTGGTCAGATGATAAAAATGAAGAAATGATTTTATTAGTTGCACTGGTAAACACTCAATGAGGTGTACATGACCGTATGGGTACCATCCTTTGTACTGCCTCGTAAGCAGAGCCAGACTGACACGACTATAAGCAAACCAGAGGACTCCCAAGAGGCGGTGGGGGCTCAAAATCAAATTCTGTTTAGGGCCCCATAAAGGTGGTCCAGCCCTGCTTGTAAGAGCTGCGTATGTGTGTGTGTATATACATATATAATTATATAAGATTTGATATGCAAAATTAATCACATTTACACACAGATCTGTATCTGTGAGTGTGTAATTATGATTTGCATATTTATGTAAATCTTGTACTCATATCAGATTAACAGGTATTTAAGTGACACCTATTACAGAAATGTACAAAGGAAAATGGGGGAGAGGAGGCAGGGGCTTAGAAATTCAGTTGTTCCATGGGGGTATAAACAGTTGGCGGAGGGGTTGCGGTTACCATTTATTCAGTTATGTGTGTTTTGAAAAATGGTATTTTTTCAAGTTGCTGGTAGGTAATACCACCCTCAAATTTCCAAGTTCTGACATTACCAACATTCCCCCTGACAGCTACCATACGCACTTTGCATACTTCTCAAAAGATGGGGGTGAGAGGAATGCAGACAGGAGCAAGGTTGGGGCTGCAAGATGGATTGGAGAAAACCCATACTCAAAATATATAAGCACCTTATTTTGGCCTTATCTGCACTTGTGTGTGTGTCCAGGTGCACAAATCCTATATATCTTGTAATACACACACACATTTGGTAATGAGTATGTACATCCCTTTATACACGCATGCTATATATCCACACATATATAAATACTTCTTTGAATGTTTTTGCGTGTGTGTGCACACAGACACACACAAACATTCAAAGAAGTATGTATATTTGTGGGTATATATAGCATGTGTGTATAAAGGGATGTATATACTCATTACCAAATGTGTGTGTATTACAAGATATATAGATTGATATATACAGAATAAACTGCATTCTCTCAACACACATACATCGTCTTTGTGTGTGCACGCATGTGTGTGAGATTGCCCATATACTTCTGTTGTACGACAAAATTATTTTATACTGTATTATATAATGGACACAATACTGTATCCAATGTGTGTGTGTGTGTACGATTGATATATGCATGTAAGCTTACATATATATATATTAATTCTTAAGTTCATGTGTACCAAAAACTTTGCGTAAGCATACAATTAAAGTAGGTTACAAATTCTGAGGCTTCGATGTGAGTGTTGGATTGCTAGAAACCTCTTCATGCATATTCATCATGGAGAAGGAAAGAACTTAAAAAAAGAAAAAAAGAAGTTCTTCTTCCTCCATTCTCTAAGTGGTCAGTCAAGCACTTGCAAAACCAGTTATAGTCAAAGGGAATTATATTACATATCCAAGCAGACATTCACCCAGGCTAACATATCTACATATGTATACACATACATGCTATCCCACAGCCCCTTAGTACTTCTCTAGTGTACACCGTCTATTCCTCCTCCTACAACTATCAGACCTCATTCATATTTTCACAGTGACAGATCATAACTGAATGAGAACCGGAAACAAAAACCTATTCATTTCTTTTCCTTTCAAGTCTTTAAAAAAAATAACCTGCTTAATACAAGAACTAACATCATGATCTAGTGTCCAAATTTTGTGGCGGCCACTCAATGGGGAAGTAATTCAGTCAACCTGTTCCTGTAGTGTGATAATGGCTCAGAATTGGGCTTCTTGAACAGATTTGCCCAAGTAGCTGAACACATTTCCTCAATTAGAAATGAGTGCTAACTCATGACTTCAAGATGGTGCCAAGCACTCGGCAAGAACAAAAGAGCTCCACACATCTGAGGGAGGGTAATTTTCAAGCGTATCACTTCTTAACTTTTTTAAAATTATTTTTAAAACCACTTCTTGTACAGCGGATTAAACATCAAGATTCCTTCAGCTGATGGTTTGGCATCTATTTTCATGTGAGCAGAATTCCTCCATCCAGAAGACTAACAGTGTTGGATATTTAGGCGGAGGTCACTGATTTGACCCCACAGGTGTAGAAAGTTGTGGACAGGATATCAGCTGCAAGGTTTTGGGGACCGGAAGACACATCCGGTGATCAGGGGTCATAAACAGGATGTCGACTGAACTTGCAGGTGTTGGCTGGAAAATCAGTGTGGGCGTTCGAGCCCGATAAAAACGACACAGAGGCCCTCGAAAAAGCCAGAGAGACATAGAGCGCACTCGGAAGGCAGACAGCAGCTGGGCCTGGGAGCACAGGGCTAGTTCCCCTGTTGGCTCTCAATGTCTCACTCCCACTCTTCATTCTCCGCCACGACACACTGTATCTTATGAAATAAAAATATATCCTCATATTTTTATAAACAAGTTTTGAGTCTTCCTTTTTTCCTCCCGTGGACCAAGAAGGCTATACAACAATAGGAACTAATATCATTGATGATCTCCCAATTTTGTGAGATTTCTTTTTAGCTTAATTTTCTAACATTTCATTCTTGCAATAGCTACTTAAAGCAATCCAACTGTCAATGATGGAGTTGAGTATAAAACACTGATCTGTAACAATCTAAAAGAAAGTTTAAATGCTAAAAAAATAACTGGACTGTGGTGTCTCCATGTTGTGTGACATGTATGGCAATGCTTCATCAAGTACCTATAATATGAAAAACAAAGCAATAAAATATTGTAGATAGTAATTCTAACAAGAACATTAAAGATCTCTGAAAGATAGTAAAGATTACTTATGGTAATTAAGTGGTTATGGAATGGAGGATCAGACGAAATGTAACTAAATTAGAATTTGCATCACTCAGTTGCCCTGCAAAAAACATCAATGCAGTAAAAGATTTGGTAGTCTGGCTGCTTGTAAGTCAGTGTTTTAACTGTATTTAATGGTTTATAAAAGCAAGCTTCAGTAAGAATATCTAAATATGTGAACACATCTAACTACAATTGAAGAAATCTCTGCCTGTGTGTATGCACAACTGGCCATTGTGCTACGTTGACATTCACTAGATATATTAGTCAGCACACAAGGCATTGCAGTGTTGAGGTTGAAGTTTATTTGATCAGTGGGGCTCGAGAAATCTAATAAAATTTAATGATTATAGATCTTTCTTCATAGTTTCTATAAATTATAAATTATCCCCCTTGATTTCTGCTCTTTAGAATTATCTAAATTTAGATATAAAATATCTATTTGGGAACACTAAAAAGAAGTAACCGATATACTTCGAAGCCATAGTTTCGTATGACAGATGGAAAATTATTTTACATGACAATTATGACAAGCTGCTCCACACACCATAAACCACTGCCCTAGTTTTATCTAAATGCACCAAGATGCATATTTTTAATTCAATATTTTGTGAGGAAAACAAACTTATGGCTTTAAAAAGCTTCATATGCAATTGGTCCGTTTACAAGAGGAGGAAAAATTGAAACTTCAGTTATTTTTTCCCTTTGAATTTGTTACAAAGAAACAGGAAAATCCAATAATCAAATTTTCTTCTGGATGGAACAGAGCTTAATCCACTCACTAGAAAGCCTGAAAAAGCAATAAAGGTTTTACTTATTTATTAATCCAGAGTTATCCTTTTCCGGTCATTATCTTCTGTAGAACTGTTGGCATAAAGACAACAATGAAAGATGCAACTTTTTATAATTCAATGTTATAATTGATTTATACTCTTTGAAAAGTTTCAGTCCAATTTTTAACCCAATCATATCAGCCCCCTTTATGGCATCAATTGATTTTTTTTACTATTTTATAATGTCAACTCAGAGTAGGAAATTCAAAAGTCACCATTATTCTGAATTTCTTTTTTATTTATTTTACAAAAAGAATTTTTTACATTTTTATGGATTAAGAAATAAATCTACAGTGTTGAAGATAAAACTGCTCAACAATTAACAAATTTGTGTTTTGCAAAGAGCATTTCTCAAATCAGCAACCATTTTTAAAGCCAATAAAATCTAAAGATCATAGATCTTTCTTCATAGTTTCTATAAATCCAACAGTATAATAATCATAGAAAAGACTAGCATTGGAGGATTCAAAAGATTAAATACAAAACAAATGTAACTTTGCACTAACATGTGTTTAGCTTATTTGCATTTGAATAGTCTAAACAGATGGTACCACTAGATGCAATGCATGCTCACCCCAGATATAAGCACAGTTCAACAAAGTGCAGTCAAATTATAAGCGAACAGGGGGTCTTTTTTTTCTCTAGGGTTTTAAAATTGAACTGCATGGTGATGTTAGAGAAAAGAGGAACATAGAATGCAAGATTTAAACAGATGTGAATCATAGCTGTGAAATAACATGTTGCAGAAGCAGCAGAGAGGATTCAACATGAGTACAAGCCAATATTTCATTACGGTTAATGTTTGAGAAACTCTTTGCGATTTGAGTTTCTACCCAGTTTATGTATGAAAAAAACAAAACCTTCAAAGTTATTTCTGCAGAAATATACATATATATAAACTCTTTCTTTATCTTCTTAATGTTGTTACCACATTGTTTCAGGCAATCAATTCTTCAGCCTTCTTCAGATGTATAATTCATAAGCAAAGAGGAAAAACCTTATTTATTCTGGAAAAGGCCACAGAAAAATGACCATTAATATGCATGGGTGATCGAAAAAAGGCAGGGGTGGTAATGGTTGCATCCGTATATCTGGCATTACTGAAATGAACTAACCCAGTTGGTATATTATCAGCCATTTTTCTCTCGACAATTCGGTTTTCTCCTCTTTTCTTATGTGTTATACACCTAAAGCAGGCTGAAGAATGGATCAGCCAAAACATTGTGGTCACAACATCAAGAACACAAAGAAAGAGTTCAATTTCCCAAACAAAATTTGGAATGTTAGACTCTTCACAAAGTTATAGACAAAATATCTATAACAATGGGTTAACACAAAAATTCGAATACCAGCTACTAAAAGAACAGACAAAAATCATAAACTCAAGTCCAGTGAAACTCCAAATTATCAACGCATTACTTGGCAAAGGAAAACAAACAATTAAAAGCAATTATCAAAACAGGTTGGCCCTGTGGCTGGGGCCTAGAATACGTCAACTGCATCCCCTGCAGAGGAGTAAAATTTCTCCCCCAAACGGGCCACCTGATCTTTCACCAAAGTCGTAAGACCCTAATAAAAAGAATTACCTTTCACCACATTAATTTGCCTACAATAATTTGTCCGCAGTAATCTGTCTACATAAATTGTGTATTCAAAAAGAAATAAAACTCGGCACTAAATGACCCACCAAGGTTTGATTGTCGTTAAACAAAACAATCAAATCAAAATCAAAATGGGTTTCATAATGTATCTATTTTCAATAAGTAAATTATCAGGTAACAATTAAATAAAAACATCAGCAAGTCCTGATTATTATATACTGATGATGTTATGTAATTGAAGATGGCTATAGATTAAGAATATATATATAAGGAACAAGACAGACACGTATTGATCGAACAAACATACTGTGGCAGCAGCCAGTGACGTCACAGCAAGGGGACATAATTGGCTCTGGATCTAATATTACTATATTTAGTAGTAATTGTATATATAACACTGATGATGGCAGATGAGTCTGAAAAATGTACTTGATTATGAAAATTATTATGATGTTAATAAAGCAATTGGATGATATGTAAATTAAAAATACAGCTGTGTATTATGTTTCATTCATCTAATTTTCTAAAACTTAAATCTACCCTTTCTGCATTTCACTTGCACTTGATCAGGATGAATATCTTATAAGTTTCTTTACAAACGGAAATATCCCCAAAAGATGCTTGCTTTGCTTATTCAATTCACTGAAAATTATAGACAATTGAGTTTGAAACTGCCTTAAGTAATTGCCTTAAATTGAGCTGAAAGTAAACATGCCTGCTGAATTTGCCACAAACAAAGAAACAGATATTAAATAACTTTAATAAGCAAATAGACCCAAACAGTATCCCATATTCAGAGAATAATTGAAGTCTACCACTTGAAGAGAAGTGGACATTATATTAACATAGACAATGTGTTTAAGGATGAGGGTTATAGCTTCAGAAGGTTAATAGCAGGCAAATATAAAAACAAAGTTGGGTTACTATTTTTTTTTTTAATCAAGATAATATTGGGTTACTATAGTTTGTTTATACAGGCCTCCCCTGTTATAACGCAGTTCGTTATGACGCAGGTGGATGGTGGACCCCAAAATTTTAATCTAGCTCCAAAATAGCTAGATTTAGCTACAAAATAGCTAAATTGATTGTGGCTCGATTATAATGTGGTTTTATCTCTCTTGCACCACAACACCAGCATTATAAAGGGAGACGCCTCTTTCAACTGTTGGGTGAACTTATTTAAAAACAAAGATAAAAATATTTTCTATAGTTTAGGGAAGGGTCATTAATATTCAAATGGTTCTTCGGATGATCTTACACCTGAAGAAGGACAAAGAATGAATCGTCTGAGACAGTATTTTTACAACACAAACAACAAGAAGGAGTTCAATCGTCCGAAGAACAATTTGAAAGATATGGATATACTTCTGAGAAAAAAAAAAATTTAGCAATGACAGCACATTTCACGATGAAACCTTAAATATTGAGTTTTTCTAAACTGATATAACGAGGGAGACCTGTCAGTCAATTAAATTCAGGAAGTCAACCGTAATGCATTTTTACCAACGCCGCTCAATTTCTTTCTTCTTAAATAATAATTTGTTTTGTTGGATTTGGGGATAGGGAAAGGGGTGGGGAGGTGTGTAGCATTAGAAAAAGTCAGCAAATACAGGCCTAACTAAATCACCTGTCATCAAAGTGAGCCAATTGTTTGGGAGTACAGATCTCACAGAAAATTCTCGTCAATTCAGTTTTTTTTTCTTTTTCTTTTTCAGAAGGTGGATAAACGTGAGATTGAATAAAACAGATCCAGATAGATACACTGAACAAAATCTCTCTCTCTCTCTCTCTCTCTCTCTATATATATATATATATACACACACACATATATATATATACATGATATTTCTTTATTGATCCAAACTCATTGTTGATCAATAAAGAAATATCATGTATATTACGGCTCTACCCCAGGTATTGAGCATTCTACAAAAAACCATGGTCTAATGAATTATTTTGACACAGAAGAGTGACAATTTGATGTACATAATATATATATATATATGAAAAGAATCTAAAGAAAATGTCAGAGATTTTTTTCTTTTAAATGTGTGTGTATGTGTGTGGGGAGTTTAAGTAAGAAGAAACTTTGATCGAGAGATAAAAGAAGATCAAGATGAATTATTTCAGTTCATCTTTATCTCCTCTCATCTCTAAAATACAAAGTTCCAAATTATAATAGCAGAAAATAAAAAAAAGAACTAAGATTACATGAGATTTGTACAATTACCAGTTCCAGTTCAACCCATGACAGATTGTAGAGGTGCAATGCCGAGTATTTGAATGAATTTTGCCAAGTTTATGCACTCAATCTGTATGTTATGCATTGAAAATCAACAAGAAAGAATTGTTCAAAGTCTGGTATTAAGGCAAGCATTACTGATATAAGAATAGTGCTATTAGATTAATAATAATAATTTATACATATAAACGGCATAATGGACAGATCCACATGATACATATAAAACTCATAATGGACTGGTCCACATGAGATGCATTGTACAGCAGTGAATTGAGGTTGAAGGGGTTTGAAATGTGATCACCTGTTGTCATATGTAATAATGTCTCATGTCATCATAGCATGTGAATGGTAAATGCTAAGTATTTTGAAGTTTTAGAGAAAAACAATGTATAATCAAATCTATATTAGAACAATTATATTTTTAAAATTGAAATTAAAAATATGGGGCATGAACAAAGGTTATAGATGATTGTTTAAACATTTAGACTCAGAATAGTGAATATTTTAGGGTTATGTTTTTTGTGTTTCTAAATTGTTAGTTATTGTGTGTTTGTGTGTGTGTGGTCATTTTTGAAAGAAGGAATTAGGAGGCATTTAACAATATTTATTAATAAATTGATTTATTAAGGGTAAAATGTCTAATAAAATGGCTTTATGCTCCTTAGTGCCGATCCATACATAAATAATCTTGTCATTTTTTATAGGTATATGCTATGATGATATGGGAAGAAAAAAACTCTATGGAGAATTTCAAGAGGAAGACAAAATGACATGGGCATGGTTGTGCAGAGGACACTTGAAAAAAGAAGCAGAATCTCAATTAATAGCAGCATAGAACAAGACTAAGATAGACAAGCTACAGCAGAATAGTTAATGCTGCCTATATGAGGATAAAGATGAGACTATTAATCATGTAAGTGAATGCAGCAAATTAGCTCAGAAGTAAAACAAAAACACAAAAACCCAGACATGACTAAGTAGGAATGGCAATCCACTAGGAATTATACAAACAACTGAGATTTGACCATGAAAACCAATGATGTAAGCTGTCCTAGAGGACAAAAAAAGTAAAATTCTATGAAACTTAAAAATCCCAATGGATCACACAGTCCAGGCCAGAAGGCCAGATCTAGTCAGTGTAAACAAAAACAAAGATCTGTTAGAGAGTGCATGTCACTGTTCTAGCAGACCAGAGAGGACAACTAAAAGAGAGTGGGGAAAACCTTGAAAAATATTTGGACTTTGCAGAGAAACTAAAATAATTGTGGAATATGAAGGACCTTGCTTGAGAACTGAGAAAAAAGCTGTGGAACATGTGTTAAATTCATGCCAACGATAGTTGGTGCCTTGAAAACCATCCTCAAAGACACGAGAGGGGCTATTGGATGAATTGGAGATTCGAGGAAAGACTGAAGACTGTCCAGTGCTGGGTTGGCAAGAGTACTGAGGAAGGTGCTGTAAATCTGAAGAGTTATGCCACATGATCTCCAAAAGATTTCACCAGTCACTTGGTGTGAACATGCAAATGCATGAAAAATATTATTATTACAATACGACTGCTTATTATGCGATAGTGAGAGACAAAAATAATAAAATAAAACAAGTAACAATAGAATTGCTAAAATCATATTCATGAAAGTCACTAGAGAAAAAACAATCAAGTAAAATCTAACAAATAATAATAATAGTCACTTAATAGAAACGATCATGTGACCAATGTCTTTTGGCAGCAAACTGTGTTGGGGGTGATCAATTAAAAAATTGCAAAACCTTTTTTTTTTAAAGTAGAAAAAAAAGAAGAGTTTTCTAGACTTGATAAAGAGTAAACGTTTACATTTGCTGCCCTATAGCACCATTGATACAGCCTGTACACACAATACATAGCCACCCAGACTCATTTAAAAACTGAAGAAACCTATGTTTTGGTTGACTGTTTCTAATAATACTGCAGCCAAAATATCAATGATAAAGCTACTAGAGAAAAAAAAAGAAAAAATAATAAAATTAAATAAAAATAAACAAAACTAAATCTAAAACACATCGACCATACATCAACAACAGTAACAAAGATATTATCATTGTTATTGTTTTTGATAATAACAATGATGATAAAATATGCATAAAATAAAAAAAGCAACCGAAGAAAATAATACTATTGATACTTCTTATAATAATAATAAACTAAAAAGTTAGAAAAAAAAAATCACAAAATACTCTGCATCTACCATAGACGTAGAATAATATATCCCACACTGATTTCTCCTGAGAAATAAACAAGTGAACTAGTGATTCATCTTTCATCCCCCTTCATATATCAATTCGCAAAGCACAGCGACCACAAAATAAATAGATAAATGTAAAGACAAAGCTTGAATATTATTTTTATTCTTTCACTTTCAGGATAAAAGGCAACTTCATCAATTTCCACTGTCCAGACGTCTTAGAAATCCCCTAACAGAACAGCAATGTTCAAAACAACACAAAAAATATAAGCACAAAAACGTAGCAAAAAGAAGTCAAACAGACTCAAAAAAAAAAAAAATCAATATAAAAAACAAGTCCTGAGTAGAAAGGTTTACTGAAATATAAATATATATAGGTGTAGATAAATACAGATAACAACCTTCACAGTGGGGGATTAAATAAAATGAAAAGGCAAATGTATACACAAGATTGTTGAATTCTCAGTCCAATATGATTTGTGGAGAGAAAATATCAGTTTTTATTAAATAATGCATTAAGTCTATTTTTGTTTGTTTTGTAATTCTTTAAAGTTAAGACTATCACAACGAAATGTTGCTAAATATTTTCCAGATGAAGAACAGAGTTGTTCCCCCCTGAGAAGGATTTGACTTGCAAATATCTAAGGACAGAGAGACTTGTTAAAATGGGCAACAGATTATGTATGCCACAACAAGAACATTCTGGTTAAATTGCACAGAGGGTTTCTCTTAACCCTTTTAGGACACCCCTAAACATATTTTAGATATCAAAACAACCCTTTTGTATGTTAAACTAGACCTAATTACAAGATATTTTCAGTTGCATGTTTTCTGAATTTTTTTGGTTTATGGGGCAAAACCCCCTCTGATGAAGTGATCATATATGGTGCCTCGCCCAAAAATGAAAAATATTTAAAAAAATTAAAAATTAAAGTAGAAAGTTAAATAAAACATAGAATTAAAGAATAACATTCAATAAAACAAATTGATACTGACCAAAAACAGGCTAATTTAATGGGGTGTGGTATGCTTCAAAACAGTTTCTGTCTTTGTTCAAGCACAAGTGTACTTTGCAAAGCTTGCAGACCACATTGGTGCGGGTTATGTTGTCTTTGTGGCTACAATATTTGCATGTGGCTGACGGCTCCTTAGGTGATCATATATAGTCATTTGCCCCATAAAGGGTTAACCAAATGATTTGTTGAGACATTGATATTACAAGCAATTATATCTCACAGCAACATGCTCATGTGACTTAAAACACTTGCCTAGAATAAGTTAAGAAAATATCTCAACAAGAAAATCATAGATGATATGGAAAATAACTGCTGTAAAATCAATGAAATAGAACCTCCCTTATTTATGTCCAAGCTTTTATTAGATGTGTTTGCTACAACCGTGAAATAATTATTAAAATCCTATAAAATGTCCATAAGTTATGTTGGATTGCATGAAACATATTAAACTACAATATCCAAGAAGCAGTTGATAAAGTTATGAAGCTCTATGTTCATCCTGGGGTCAAGTTACCTTTGTACACAAATTAGCAGCCTGTAGGGTGCATCTCTTTCGCTTAGATTTAGAAACAGCCCAAATTGACCATTAACTGTCACCAGAGGTCAATGCCACATATCCTATGTTCATCCTGGTGTCAAGATACCCATATACACCAATTTTCAGTTCGTAGGGTGCAACCGTTTAGGAGTCTATAAAACAAAGTTAGAAACATTCATCGTCCTTATAGTGTTGGATATAAAGTTAAGAATGGAAAATAAATGCAGCAATAGATGTCTGTTTCCAAAATTTAATTACAAATGAGAATTTGTATTCTCAGCTTTGTTCCTTCATGCCACTTGTGAGATTCAGTTTATAGTTTTCATTTTTTTTGCTATAAACTGATCTCCTTTTTATAGGAGGATTGGGTGTGGGTGGAGCTAGAACGAAAGCAGCCGCATAAGAGAGCATATCATTCAGACAAGTGAGAAGGGTGGTCTGGCCAAGGCCTGGGTAATGGAGAGGTGAAACTTAAGAATTTCTGTCATTTCTCATATTAAGGGAATGCGCAGCCACAGGCTCTGGAGACGTTTCACAAATTGCAGTCTCCATTCAAAGTGACTGGCTCCAGCATGCAACCATTTTCAGGAAGTGGTTCTAGTAATTCTTTTCTTGTTAGTAATCTTTGTCTAGTTTCGCTATTTCTTTCTTACTTTTTTCTCAGACATCTTTGCCCAATATTAGCAAAAGGAAAAATAAATAAAGTTTCACTGAATATGAAGTCTGATTCTATTTCTTGGCACATTTGTAACCACATAGGTTATACAGCACTAAGTAGCATTTTGTTTTCTAGCAAAAAGGTTTTGTTTGTTTAGTACATTGTAGAGAACTTGAGAAGAACCTAGCTTAGAGTGGTGGTACACAAGCTAGTCTGGTAAACTATTAGCTTGCGTGTGAATTTGATCATCAGGATACTCCACTATTGTGGCTTTGTGCTAGACTAAACTAAGATTAATAAGTATCTATAGAGCACTTGAGGCAGTATAGTAGTTTGAGTGCTGATCTTGCAAGCCATAGAGAGCATTGTGGTGAAATTGGCCTCAAACAAATAACTATTTAGTATTTTATATATGACTGAGTATTGTTCACAAAGCACTCATGATACTGGAGTTGTCAATCAGCTGGTATCACAAGCAAACAACAGAGAATTTCAAACTCAATAGATGCTTCATAACCAGAATTAATTTTTGCAAGCCTTTTGGGAGGGATAAAGTAACATTTGTCTTTGAAGCATTGTCATCTTTGCCACTTTAATGTGTTTCAGCTATTGTTGCAGATGGAAACTTACAAAAGACTTTTGAATTGACTAACCCTTTAAATAACTCTATGTCAACAATTTCTCTTCTTCATGAAAAACTACCAAGGATTTCTTCATGACATAATTCTAAGGATAAAACAAAGCTTTATTATAAAGCTTTTTGATCTTATTCTTTTCATACTCTTTCACTTGTATTTTCTACTATGGCAATTCTTGTGCATAAAAGGTGCTCCCAGGGAAATTGGCTGTACAAAAGACTTATTGGTTATATGATTGCTCCAATTTGAACTTATGGACAATATCAAGCCCATTACTATGATTAGAATCTCTTCACACTCCAATGTTTATTACTTAGATCTAAATCTATAGGTAAAGATCTGCCTAATGATGATTCCAAGGCTATTATAAGTGCCTACTAATACTGTTACGGTTACAGTATCCTATGAAAGAGTATCTCATTGTATATTGGTTAATTAATCACAGCTACCCACAATACTGGTTTATTGCTAGGTTTAGGTTATTCATGTGTTCTGACATTTATAGGTATCTGTGTATCCGGTCATCACCCAGCCTTAACCATTCATAGTAAAACTTGACATTTTGCACACATACTCCCCTCAATGAGTAGGGAAAATGTTGTTTTTTTTAATTTCCCCCCATAATAGGTTTTTAGAGGGGGTTCAATATGCTAAATTGGTCATAAGTTTGCACCTGCTTGTTTTTTGAAAAGTCAGACCTTTTTTTGTGATCACAGCCCAACAAAAGGCAAGAACTTATTCATTGATCTCTCCTTTTCCTACTTTTTAATTGATCACCCCCAACACAGCATATATGGGTGGCGGTGATTCATAATTTCATTTTAAATGCTAGTTCTAACTAATTTCCTCATATTTGTTGTTCTTTATCACAATGTTCTGAACACTATACTTTACTACCTTCCTCGGGTATCTGTTGTATTTTCAAATGTTGATACTTGATCTGAGAGGCCATGCCCTAATGAAGTCACAATAACAAAGAATAACACTGGACAATAAGATAATTGAAGGAATCAGCATACATGCTATGCTCAAATAATCCAATAGCATATAGGAGCTATATAAAAAAAAATGAACAGACAATTGAAATTACAAAAAACCACCTCCGGCGTGTCCTCTGGAATATAACCCCCAAAATGAGGGTGCTGGTGAAATTGGCTTAGTTCACAGGAAGGTCACAGGTTCAATGTGTGGGTCAAGAGAGGACAATCCCAATAGCTTACAGTGAGAGGTAAAGTATATGACGTATTTGTATTTTAGCAACTGAAAATGGTTAAATGAATAACCAAAAGCACCCAATCAAAAACTTATAGTTGATTCTTGCATACACTATCTACTGACCTACATTCACTTGTATGAAAGCAAAAATGATTAATAAAAAAAATAATGGCTTTTAATCAAACTATAGTATTAGAAGCAGTGAGCTCTGTGCAAATATGTGACAGACACTTGGTCCAAGAATGATCATTTTCCTTTCAAAGACAAAAATGAAAAGCAGCCGCAAAAAATGCATCAATCTT
>VCCN01000387.1:26829050-26853141 GCA_006491835.1 Architeuthis dux
GTGTGTGTATCTAAAAATATATGAGAAGTTAATTTTTAAAATATGCGCACACACACACATCCAAGATATGAGCACTTTATAAATTATGTGTGTGTATTTATGCTGTATTTGACTGAAGATACATGCATAAATATGAAATTGTAAACACACATTGTACACTTATATAAAAGCATATACAGAAAAACAGTGTGTATGTCTTAACATACGTAAGATACGCATAAATGATATCTCTGCATATATTTACTTAGAGACATACACACACGCAAGCTAAAAACAACAATAACAAAAGCAAAAAGAGCGTTGCCATTCCAGCATGTGTTTGGTAAGCAGCAGTTAAATCAGCACTAAATGTCCTCCACTGCGCAACATTCTCATACCAATAACACCAAGAGACTTGGGTCACTGCTTCATTTGCACAATTTCAACCTCATCTTTATTTCAGCTGGAATTAATAACAACTGATTAAAAAGTGTTGGGGAAGGATAAATAAAAAGGCAAGCGGCAAAGGGGAGGAGAGAGCGAGAGAATGTAATAAAATGTGTTTGGAATAACAAGATAAAAAAAACAACAACTCTAATCCATCCTACACCTGCTGGGTTAAAATAATAGGATGCATTCTCATTTGGTTCAGACCAATAAAAAAGTGGATGAACATAGGAATATGATTTTCAGGCATGTTAACATCTGCATGGGTCATATAGCACCAAATATATTTCCTGCTTGCATCAACTAGTACAGAAGTAACATGACTTGTTTTTATTGCTTTCTTGTGAACTTATGAAGTCATTTACATATTGTTTTTATACTGGCTAGAAAAATAAGATGGTTATGAAAAGGTTAGTATCTGCTACTTGACAATCTCACAGATCGGCTGAACCCACATGGTCTTCAATCACTGGATTGTCAATCAACGATCACCTAGTTTCTCACAGAACACAATAGTTAGTCACTTTCTATCAACAATTTTCTGCTGGAGTAAACATGTTGGAAAAACAAGATGGTTCAGCAAAAGCTGTATTTGTACAGACATTAATCACGTCCTTCTGTTGTTTCTGCTTGGTGCTCTTCAATGAATTCTCCTACTGGTCAAACATAATGTTCATCATGATCAGACTTTTGAGGTTTGGGGGTTGTTATCTTCTGGTGACCACAAGACTATCCTCTTATTCATAAAAACATCATACACAAAACAAGTTAAAAACCCTCCAAATATACAGAGATTACAATCACTCATTATTAAATCTACTGGAAATTCAATTGGAAGATAATAATTTTAACACTCTTAAGGAATTGTTACCCAGCTTTTGAAATTCTGATTATCATTCAGCAAATAACTTAGCTTTTCCATTCAACAACAACGTCAATAATGAGTTTATTATCAATAACATAGAGAGTAAAGATATTTTCTATGGTTTTGAGAAGGGTCATTAACATTCAAGTAGTTTTTTGGAAGATCAAACTAATTGTTGCTTGTGTTGTAAACTTAATGTTTTGGCCAATCCATTCTTCGGCCTTCTTCAGGTGTAATATCCGAATGTGATGGTGGTAAACAGAGGTTTTTACTCCAATGGAGGCAACGTTTAAAACATAGGATTCAAATGTTTTTTTTATCTTTGCCTTGTAAGGTTTGGATTTCTGTACTTTGTCCTAAACCTGACAAGGCAAGGATAAAAAAACACCTGAATCCTATGTTTTAAGTGTTGTCTCCATTGAAGTAAAACCTTCTGTTTACCACCATCACATTTGGATATTACACCTGAAGAAGGCCGAAGAATGGATCGGCTGAAACATCATGTTAACATTACAAACAACAAGAAGGAGTTCAATCGTCCAAAAAACTATTTGAAATATAGAGAGTACTTTTTAAAGTTACAAGAGTTTCCTTGATATTTGGTTAAAAGTAGTTCCGCTTATGCAAGAAACACCTCAAAGTGTAAATTAAATAAATTCATTCATTTTCAAAGTGGGGAAAATAGTGAATCTGAACAAACCTCATCAACTATACATCCTTTGAAATTTTCAATCAATAACAATATTGAGCCTCATCAGTACACATGAATTCCAGTTTCCTTTTTCAGAAACTCTTCTAAGTTTTGGAACAAAGAAGAGGAGTATGGGACAAATCAATCTGATGGATGTATGCCCTTCAGGTTAATAAAGGATTATCATCATCATAATACATTTCTAAATACTTCTGGGTTTTAAATGAAACCAAGATATGTTACTTGGTTTATCAGTGGCACATACAATCCTGTTTATGCCATTTTTTTCAATTAACCTTACAGAGGAATCCTATTGAAAGCAACTGAGAATATATCTGTGACAGTGTCAGCATTAGTGTATACTTTAATCTAGATATTATTACATTCATTTGTATCTGTAATACTTCATATACTTCCAGAAATATACAGTCTCTACTATAGATCTTACTAGAAACTGTGTCTTTGTTGGGGGAGAAAGGAGGAGAAAGGAGGACAAAGAGCAAATGAGAGAAGTTGGGTAATTTGGTGAGAAGAACCCCAAAGTTATTTTCAATTTTGGTATCTTTACTATTGGAAGATATAAAAGAAAAAGTAATGAAATCAATATATTCGCAAGAGTAATTTGTATTACCGAGGCATAATGAGTTTTCACAATCATTAACCTGTATTAATTGTATCTTATTTTAATTCCATTTTCAGCAACAAAAACATGATGAAAATGTAAAAACAGAAAAAAGCACTAAAACAAAAAGAAAAAAAGGGAAACCGATTTATATTTTCATTAAATCTGCTTTTTGTTTTTCTTTTAAATTTTCTGTTTCAGTATTCAAAATTTTGTGAAGCATGTCTAAATCTGCTACTAAGTGCCTAATTCTATTTCTAATCCCTTTGCTTAGTGTCAAGTGTATAGGATCTGTTCTGTTCTGTTCAGCAGTTTCAAAGATTATCAAATTGTAATACTGATTTCAAGTGTGTAAATGTTCTAATTCAAACTGGCACATTTTTTTAAAGTTTACATGTAAAATTTCATGAGAAATATGCAGTACTTTCTGACTTTCAACTGTTACAGATGCATATACATACAAATAGAAAACAGAAATTATATATTAGACAGAGGCTGCTATCTTGACATATCAAATGAGTTAGAGAGACAAATTCATTGCAGGAATCATTTCCTCTGTTGCTTCAACAAGATGCTTTGCTTAGCACAGATTGAGTAGGTGTTCAGGTGTGCATTTGTCAGACTGAGAGATCACCACATTCCACAGCTCATAGCCCGAGGATATAAGAGCGGTGTATTTCTACTGATGTTTGTACCTTCAGGATACATCAGATGGTTGTAGTCAAGGGGTCCACTTAAATCAATATTTGCTTACTTTGTTTGACTTTCAACCCTGCTGATCTGTAATCATCTATCTACACAAATGAAAGACAAGATAACATCTGTATATCAGCGTGACAACTTTGAAATGGGAAATACTAAAATGGGGAAATGGTGAAACTTAAGAGACTATTAAACTACTTGACTTCTGTTTGATAAAAACTGATGCTATCTTTTGATACCTAGTATTTGGCCACACATGTTAGATGGTTCCTAAAAGGTTCAAATCAAAGAGACAGGGTTCTGCTTCTTGCATCCTGGCTCTCAAGACTGCGCCAGCAGTCAAGCTGAAAACCCAATATGTTTGGCTAATTACAAAACAGTTTCTATACAACACTTATTGAAAATCTGCTTTAGACATCAATATGGCTATGGACACAATAACTGTTCATAGACTTAAACATGAAGACTTTACTGTCTACATGACATAGTTAAAGGTAGGTGATTGCTTCCATGCACAAATCTGATTCCCTTCCCTACAGTCCAGATAGTTTCTCCTGAAAATATAGCTAAAAGATAGATGCTTGCTTTCAGACTCAAACTTGATAGCCTTGCCAAAGACTCGGCTGAGTGATAGTTCATAGGCTCAATCTCAGATTTTTTAAGTTGCATGCTTACTTATATTTCTTAAGCTTAGTTAGGCACAAGGCCATGTGTGTGAGCCCTTCCCAATGAGGATTAAACTCACTACAGTAGTAACAGTCTTCAAGATTAGCTTGCTAACCATTGCTCCACAGCAAGGCAATTGATATTTACTGAGTTTTATTTAGTATGGCACAGGTTCAAATGAGCGTAGCACTCAGTGAGGAACAAACTCACTATAGTGGTCTAGCTTGCTAACCATTTCTCCACAACAACAAAATACCCAAGGTGCACACATTGCTTCAAGGCATAAAGATATAGGTAAAATGGTTTTCCCTTGGTGCAAAAGCTGAGTCAGCCAAATTACTAATAGCACAACCAACAAAACAGATGTTCTTTGTAGGCTAGTTAGAAAAACTGGGTAATTCTAAGATTGGCCCCCAAAGTTGAAGGGAACAAGAGGAGTAGGCAGAGCAACTAGAATTCTATGCCAATATGTTTCTCAGCATCCGATGGCACCACAGCCAAAGAAAATTTCAGAATGATCAGCTTTTGCTATAGGATACCCACAGCATAGAGGGTTTGTTTTGAAGAGGGGAAAAGGGTCTGGCAGACTAAGGGTGCTATACATGCGTCTCTTTAAAACCAGGGAGTCAAAAAACTAACAAGATGGTCCCTACTTGGGTGGCAATGATATATCATTATAACACTATCTGTAGCTACAGTCAACATATACCATAAGGCATGTGCGTCTTTATTTATGTTGATATGTATGTATTAACATAAATACCTGCACATGTATGTATATATTTATATATATCATTATTTACATGATACATCCAAGTTTGGTGTAAATCTGGCATGTTTTCTGATAGATTGTTTGGATATAAATTTATATGCAAAAATTGGTAAAGATTTGTGTGAAATTGTGGATATATGTGTATTTGAATATACATGCTTGTAAAAAAGAGTGTTTATGTATACACATTATGTGAGAGTGTATACATACACATGTTTAGATATCACAAATATACACACATCACACACATCACACACAAATGCACACAATTGTTTTTCATACAAATGTCACTGCTCCATCCTCCACCCAACTTCCAAACTGTCCACAGTTCTTTCCATTTTCTTCCCTCCCCCGAGACACTCCCACCCACAATCATATTGGAACTGAAACCATTCCTAAACTTTAAAACCTCCCCCCAATCCACAAGCACAGATCCATTCCTCGAAGACCCTGCCTCTAATTCCACAACATAAAAAAACCCACCAATCTTGCAAATATCTTGCCACCCCACACAAAAACTTCCAATTCCAAACTACCCAGATATCACCCAAACCCCAATTCCACAGAGCCCCCATCTAAGATTCTCCCTGTCAAAAAAGAGAGGAAGACAAGTATTTATTTTGTTTTGCTTCTCCTTCTTTCTTCTCTTTCCCAAACCTCCTTCCATTCCTTCAATTACCCTTTGGGATCTTCAGTGAAAAAAATTCTTCCCCAAAACCAAGCCCCACCCCACCAAAAAACAAAACAAACAAAAGTAGCAAACATTTATTTCAAGAGGAAACTGAAAATAGAATTAAAATAAAAGGATAAGGATATATCTTGATAGGTCAAAGTGCTCCAAACTAGAGGGGTGGAAGCTAGGGTGACCTGGTCCCACTAACCAGGGCCCTGATAAAGAGAGGGTTGGGTGTTCGGAAATGGAAATGTAAACATAAAGAAAGATTAAGTTGGAATAAGGAAAAGGTAAGAGAAAAGAAATAGATCAGTTATAGAGTAGATTCTTCTTTCTTTTTTTTTTTAGCTGAAATCCTTTCCACTTCAGTTAGAAAAATAAACAAAAACACAGAGAGGAAAGCTTTCACTTGATATTGAGATTGGGGTGAAGGAAAAGAAAAACTAACCTTGACTGGACCTCACCTCTATCACTCCCAACCCTCTCCATCTTTATCCTTCAACTCTAACCCCACCCATTTCTAGTATGGAATTATCTGCTGAGTAGAATTTCAATGTGAAACAATTGACAACCGGGTGATACCTGTTTTCATTAGGGAGATGAGAGTTTGGCAGTGCTAGACAAGTCCCTCACCTTATCCCAGCCTCTATCCCTTGTCCCATCCTTTAGTCCTGTCCGGCTTGGCCTGCCTCAACCCAGTTCCCCAAATAAGCAACAGCTGTTGGAGGTGTGATAGCTAAGTTCTTGATGATACAGTCTGGGCAGTCCTGATTGATAACAGCCTAAACAACTAATACTATTAACTAGGAATAAGTAACAGAAGTTTATTTTTCCAGAGACTTGAATTGAGCTGTCTGGCACAAGGTCACTTTCATGGAGTACCCAGTGAGGATGGAGCTTATAATTAGCTTACAAGGCCAGCAAATAAATGACCTATGTACTATTCATTTCAAAGTCTTTGTCACTAAGTCAGGGTCAGTTTCAAACCCAAGAGTTGGTAATAGATAAACAATACTATTAGTAACCAGTTCATTCTTATACAAGTATAATCAACATTATCCTTATAGTATAAAAAGCAACAAACAATGAACAAAAGCTATTCGGAGAAACATGCTTGTAGGTGATAAGAATTTGAATGACTATGTTTTATATCCCTTTGTACACACAGGGCTATACGATTGGCCCAATGCACCATTTTTAAAAGTTGATATGCAGTAGGTGCCCTGTATATACAGGTATCTTAGTGTGTCTATGTATAAATATGAAAATACATATGAGTGGCTACGCATGATGTGCCCAAAGCACCATTTTTTTTAAGTTGATATTTTCATTATTTTTAGAGCTACAATGCTCAGTTTTTTTTATTTTGAAGCTTGCATTATGATTCATAGAGATTATGATTCATAGAGATCAAGCTTCAAAATGAAAAAAAAAAGTGCATTGTAGCTCTAAAAATAATGAAATATCAACTTTTTAAAAAATGGTGCACTGGGCACATCATGCTCAGCCACTCAGATGTATTTTCATATTTATGCAGTGGCTACTATACAATTGTAGCCTTGTGTCTGACTTAAGGTGTGGGTTTGGTAGTGTAAATATCTACATAAATCATATACTGTATGTATGCATATGTAATGCCACCATTTGTATGATACAGCTGCTAATTTAAATGTAAAAATGAGGGATAACTTTAGGAGTGTGTACAAATGTACATTTGCTCCAGTTTGGCTTAGCGCCACTGTTTACTAAATGTAAAATTTGCATAAATATATAAAATATGTTTCCAAAATGATAGCAAAATATTTTGCTATATAAATTGCTAAATTAAGCTAAGGTGCCTTGAGTTATTATTGCTAAGTTTATTTCATCACTGAGGTTCGGGGTGGAAGTGTATATGGTTCTCAGCATGGAAAATAAAATCAGCAAACTGAGTTTGAATTTCAGTTGAGGCTGCTTGTGTTCACTTAGGACTAATGCCCTTAGGAAAGGCATGAATCCATTTCTCCCTTCACTATTCCATCACAAGATATCTCGACAGAAAATATCTTGCTGCTGGTATGCCATGATAGTTGATGGTGAAGAGAATAGGTGAGTGAGCACTTGGGTAAACAACTCTGCCATAACTACTGCCCAGGCAGTAATTACTTTAAAAAGCTGTTACACCCATTGTCAACTTTGACAAGATCATCAGTCATAATGTGTACTTCAATAGTTGTCGAAAGATCATCAATGGAAGCTAAAAATTACTAATCTCATGTCCATCCGCTGCCTCTTTTCCAGGAAAGGGGGAGGGGGGATATCTTCGGAATATATCTCAGCAGCAGCCCTATTACCAGTACAAATCTGGGCAGAGGAGAACGGTCAAAAAGTTGGAGGTGGTAGGGTGAGAGAAGAGGGAAGAATGGGGGCAAATCCGTTGAGAAAAAAAAAAAACCCAAAAAACACACAGAAACGTGGGTGTAGTCTGAGTTAAAACTTAGTAAGTAGACGCAGATTTATCTTTCTTTTTTTTTTTGAGTAATGCCGTGATTTGGATCTGGGCTCGAATCTGCTCAGGCTGCGATATTGTCGGGTCACAGTTCTGACGGGGTCAGCAGAACCCCATAGTCAGCGCACATCTGCTAAATGTAGGAGTGACCAGAGTCTGTACTTAAAGTTGCAGACAGCCGTACTGTCATGAAGATCTGCACCTACACTATCAGACAGCCATTCTGTTTCAATTCTCCTCGAAAGGGTCGGTTGAACTCTATAGCCAGCTCAGGCTTCTACCAACTATGGGATGTTCATGTTTACTGTCGAAACATACCCGCAAGGGGGCGACAGACCCCCATAGCTAGCTCGGCATCTGTCAGAAGGAGGACACTCCGGTCAAACCTATGGACTCTGCTCCTATCCACGCCACTCTGGGGCCCATAGGATGTAACCCTCAGTTTAAAAGGTGGGGTTCGACCCTGAGCAAGTTGCAGTTCACCTTAAGACTACACTGCTCAGGCTGGAGGTTTACTCTGCACATTGCCTCCACCGTCTTTGGTCCAAATGCTGTGAAAAATCATCCCCAAAATCTTTGTTCGCGAAGCCAAGCCATTCATCATTACCAGTGAAGAATAATAATATCATTCTATATGGGTACATTAAGTTGGGGTTACATAAAACAATTATACAGCACCATTATTCTTTATTGACTATAGGGTTCCAACTTTCGAACATCTCATCTTGGGTGAGAAGGCCTGATTCGGGGTGGGGTGGCCCAACCCCCCCAGCAGCCACCCATGCTCATGTCTAAAATGACCCACCCCATATCTTATCTTTAATTCTGGTATAATTCTTTTAGCATTATATACACATAAATATAGGGTTTATCTCTGGAACTAATAAAACAAAATTTTCTGATTGTTTACAGCAGTTTTCTTGTTTAATGGTCGGGGTGCAAACAGGTGTTTTAAGTATTATTTTATATAGGTTGCTAACAACCAGCAAATTGCACTTCAATTCCAGTAACTCAACCTTGAGTGGTTATCAATGGTTGAAAAGCTGGCTAGCCCTACCACATGATATCCAAGCAGGGCTCATGGGAATAAGCAGAGGTGAAAGAGATGTTTTTAAAAGATTGGGTTTACTTGATAAAAAGTAATTAAAAAAAAATAAACAGAAAGATGAAACCTATAGAAAACACTCCATTTCTTCAATGTTTTCCCTGAAAATATCTTAAACTGAATTATGTACAAAAAAAATAGGCTTAAAATAATAGTCTATTAAATAGCACTCATGACTATTTGTGTGGTCATATAACTTGAGAGAATTCAATCTACTCCACTATATGTATATATATATGCCTAAAATACGAACGTGAGAATAGGCCAACAAAGTATAGCATTATAAGACTCCTGCCTACCATGAGAACTTCGTTAGCTCCGTCGGTAGAGCAGTAGCTGCATCTAAGGTAGCTTCCAGGGTAGACGCGGGTTCGATCCCAGCACAAAGTTTGTTTCTTTTTTCACATTTATGATGTCAATGTCATTATAATTATCATATTCTGTCGGATATAAAATTATCCATCAGTTGATTTCATACTGTTGATATCGAGAGCCACATTATATTCGTGCCTAAATATGAACGTAAGAATGGAGCATATTTGTCTGAAAACAAACTTGGCAACCCTGGGCTGGACAACGAAGGTTGAGCCGTTTTGGGGGAAAGGGGGATGTCATCAAATATGGTACTTGGCACAAATAATTTTGATGCATTCCGACCAAATCAAATGGAGCAAGAGATTTATTCTCTTTGACATTTCCTATTTTTAAGTATCTGTTTTGGGCAAAATGGCTGCTTATAATCAGTAATCATTATAACATTTTCGTCCAGTCATGGTACAAACCAATGGAGGGAAAGAATTTGTTTTTTTCTGTGATAAACATCTCTCTGTTCCCAGATTACAAGCAAACAATGTAACAAAAAAACAGGATTAAGATTAAAGTCCACAATCAGATCAGCAAGTTGTTCTATTTAGACTGCATTGCTTTTTTATTCATAAACCTATGAAGAATTTAGTCAAGAAAAACATATGTAAGACAGAAAAACACACAGGGGGTGAATAAATGTAAATAGACAGTGCTACTGAAAATTAAGACAGACTTCACAGGGAGGAATGTTTGAATAATTGATCTATTTGTTAATTTGAATTTCTACAATGCCAGCACATCTTTTATATTTTGTTTCATGCTTAAATACACCTCAATGCAACAATAAGTGGCAGAATTTCCTTCATTTCACTGTCATCTAAACGTGTTATTATGAAAATCAAGTACATCTATCAAGATTCAACTCTGAAATCAAGACAGCCCAGACAGTAGGATGTCCATAATGAACAGAAATATAATGAGAGAAATGATTAAACTTGATCTTCTATGTTTCTTTTAAAAGGAAAATTCACTTTGCTTAAATAATAGGAATAATCAATAAATAATTTGTCATTTTCATGCTCTGATTCATATAATTTTGTTTTGTCAAATGTTACTTTTTAGATAAATTGTGTTTTGTTTCTTTTTTATTTAGAAAGAATTGGTAATTACCTCCAAATCACCAACAAAATCAAAACAAAACACTGAGTGGATTTATTGCTGTTCTGACAAGTTTCATCATTAGCCAGAAGCTGTTGCTATAGTGTTTTGGGGGATATATCTTGTAACACCCATAGAAGACAAAATGGATAGAAAGCCATGGATAGAAAGGCAAGTACAAAAGACTAAATCTGTTCAGCTTGGTGGTCAGAATGATCTGCAGTAATCTTTTATAAAACAAATCTCATTGGCCAGTAAATATAGCATGTATAGAGAGAGAGAGAATATGTACATAAACATGTGGAAGCCAATTCTAAAGCAATCTATCTCCTCATTCTTACCAAACAAAATTAGCATAAAAGAAGTTCTGTTAAAAGGTATGTTTCTGAGTTTTGGTGCACACTCTTCGATGAACTGGTTTGAACTTTTGGAATTTCAAATGAAAAGATCAGAAAATAAACATATCTGAGGTAAAAAAATAAAAATTTAAAAAAGCAGATAAAATCCCATTTTCTATTAAATTTTGTTTCCATCTCAATCATAGTTAATCAACCAAACTCTCTCCAAAATAATTTTTTAAAATAAGTAATAAGAAAAATAAAAGAAGAACTAATTGCTTATAAGACACCTATTTTAATCAATTAATAGATATCTTCTGAGGTAAGTAATTTGATGGTTCAATTTGCATGCAATTATCTTACATAACTCTTTAAATAATTTTTTCCAGTGATTTTTACTCAGAATCAAAAATTTATAACCTGAATATTAGAAATCAAATTAAGCATCATTAAAAAGCAAAAAGATGTGAATTATCAATAACAACCTGAATAGATGAGTCTAACTCTTACTTCAATGAACATCATTAATCCTCTTACACTTTCTAGTGATATACAAAGTCATGGGAATTGGGAGGGAGGACTTGAACCATTTAAAATGAATAAAGTGGGGAGGAATGTTCATTTATTATTGATTTGATTGAACAGTATCAATGCTAAACAGTTTAGGAATTCTTCTTCAGCAAATGTATCTCTCCTAACATTCAATACTCTTGCCTTTTCAATGTATTTGATGTTTTCAATTAATAAAAAAGAAATACCGAACTCAGTTATAAAAAAGAAAGTTGAATTAATAATTTACTATTCTGAACATTAGGCTTTATTAACTACTGTAATTAGCTGAATTCTCTTAATTATACTACACACTTTGTTTTGATTTTAAAATTCTTTTTGGCAAATCATATAATCCATCCATCAACTTTACTTTCAAGTGCAAGTCAACATTATCAGGCAAAATAAATTTGAATACTGTATTTCAAAAAATCAGTTGTAACTTAATGATACGGAAATGTTAATGATAAGTGAGTGTCATTTAAACATTTGTTGGGTATCACCCCTCACTTAGTTTGGACCAACTCGAGAAGCCGTGTAACTATATGGTTATAAATGACTTGTGTAAAACAGTGAAGGGGAGTTTAATTCCAAATCCTTTGCAAAGCAGACAGTATTCCCTCGTGATGTGAAACTTGTAACTCTAACGTCTGTGTTTCGAACTTGTTAACATAACACACAACCAACATTAAACCCTGTATATTGCAGTATACAAAAGTGAAAGACAGTATTAAGATGGAATACAACAACATTTGAAGTTTATCTTAATTTTGTTATAAGAGACAGTTACATCAGTTATCTTACATATTTATTGCCAAAGCTGAAAATGATCATAAAAGCATCCCATAACAGAATCTACAAAGCAGGAACCAAACCCTTAATGATTTGTTCAGACTTAGTGTCGCAATGAAACTTTATTTGAAAACCACAGCTAAACTTTGAAGATGAAGCAATTAATTCAAATTTAAAGGATGAAAGTAACTCCAAATGATATACTTGTAGGTTATCAAAATTAATCTTCTGAAGATGATGTGAATAAACATTGAAATAATAACAAAATCAATCACATTTATTTTTTCAATCAAATATCCATCGATATGCTTTTCAGAGTTACTTTCATCGTTCATGCTTTAAAATTGTCTGATGGACAAGATAATCCAAGTATATTGCTATTACAAGTTTTGATAATGTATACACAAGTTATAATGCATATTATCAAAACAACCAAGTAGGGATAAAAGCAAATTCAATGTTATTTATTACACTTCATTTTATATCCCAGGGAAATATTTCACATTATTATCCCTTCTGCTGTTTTCCACTTAGTTGTAGACAAAGTGTGTCAAATTAGGAATAAATCTTTTATGTCCTCTTTATAACACTGTATTAAGGACAAAAGAAGATGAGAATGGATCAAGCCAGTGCATTTGAGCAGGTCATTAAACCTTGGGCTAAAATTTTGAAAGACCAGTTGATCAAAGGGCAAGGAGTGTTGATCTCACTGGTGCATTTCATCTGATTTGGTTTTATTGATCCACTTATTTGTACATGTTTAAAAAAACAGGAGATATATAAAATGGTAATAAGAAACAATAACATATAAAACACAGAATGAATTAATAACTGTGCAAGTAAAAAGAGGGGAAAAAACCCTGTTATACTAGAGGAAATCAAGTGAGAATTGTGTTTCTGGAACAGACAAAAGATAGGTACCATGGAACAGACAAAAGATAGGTACCATGGAATAGACAAAAGATAGGTACCATGGAATAGACATAATACATATATAACTTTGTTTATAGTAGATACATTTGAAGCCATGTTTATAGAAAGAATCTCATTTACAAGAATTTGTGATGGAATGTTAAAATTTATCTGGTATAATTTATAATTACTTTCATATCGATTACATATATACATTATATATATGGTTGTGGATGTGATTAGACAATGTGGAAAAGAAAGATTGAGAAAAGCGTGTTACAACATATTTATTATCATGAAGATAAACCTTTATGCATTTTGCTGCTGCGAGCGACTTCATCAGAAGAAATTTGAACACTGCAGAGAAGTGCAACTATTCATGCCGGGTAGTAACACGCTTTTCTCAATCTTCCTTTTCCACATTGTCTAATCACATCTACTATTCTGTTGGATTCCCTTACATCCACATAAACATATATGGTTGTATTTGTATTATTTCTATTATGAGACTAAATAACTAGAAAATGAAGAGTGATACAACAATATATATTCATATATAACTTGAGCCTCCTAATTTTGATAAAAAAACAGTAATAATCTTAAATCACATGTGAAAGTTTATCTTGTATTTCAAAAGTAGCCCAGGACTGCATATGAGGGTAGAGAAGATCCTCTTAGGTGAAAATATTGTTCAAGAATAACAGATCAACATTGGAGTTAAGATACTGTATTATCTAGTAAGTCAAAAAATAAGTTAACAAGCATGTGGCCAAATAGTTTTCAACAAGTTCGGCTTCTCCTAATGCTATGATAAGTTGATTGTCTTCTAAGTTTCACTGTAAAACTATAGTTAATAAAACTTGATATTTACATTAGTATATATGGATTATAATTTATCTAGTAAAGAGTTTGGGATCAAGTTTACATCAGGCACCCTAAAAATTGTCGAATCGAAAAGAGACACATTTTGTCTCAACTCTGGGTTGTTCGACGTTACTTACATTCAATAAAGAATTTCCGAAGTTACTAGCATACTTTCTCCTGGAAAAATAAAAAGTATTTTTGTGCTGTCAATCCAACTATTCTTCATAAAACTAGGTTTTGGCTTTTATAGCAATTATTAGAGTTTAAATTTTACAGTCATTCAGTAATTGTCATCTTAGCATAATAAAAAATAGAAAAAGAAGGTTGGATTGAAAGCACAAAAAATACTTTTTATTTTTCTAGGAGAAAGTATCTTAGTAACTTCAAAAATTTGTTAATTAAAAAAAACAAAAAACCCATTTTTTATTGAATGTATGTAACTTCGAACACCCGGGTGTTGAGGCAAAATGTGTCCCTTTTCGATTTAACAATTCTTAGGGTGCCTAATGTAAACTTGATCCGAGTTTGGTTCTTATCTACTAATGAATATATGAATCATTCCACTTTAGATGGATGAGCTGGCATCCAAGTCTTTCATCTCTAATATTCATTGTCTCCAGTCTATTTATAAGTTGCCAAAGTTTATGACATCCAAACAATTTGAATATCCACTAGCAATTACTGTCATCAAGAAACTGAAGGCGTGGATTCTAGTATCCCATCTGAAAATGGTTTTGTTGTCTGGGAAGAAAAATAATTTGAACAATGAAAGAATTCTCATCATTGAATACGAAGCTCACTTACAAGTTTCACAGCTAAAAGGAAGGGTCAGTCCAAAAACCAAACTTACTCCCAATATTCGCAAACACTTCATTCCAAAATTACCAATCACCCGACAAATGAAACAATTTCAACCTTTGTTGAAATCATAAATGCCTTGCACTAACAGTTGACTCAAGAATAGACAAAACAAAACGATTAGATTTGAAGGAGAAAAGCAAAACACAAAGAGGAGTGGTTTGAGATAAGCAAATAAGCTAAGTAAACATATGAGCTCCAGAATTTCCTTGTTGGTAGTCAAAATGCCTGAGTTAGGCTCATTCTTGCCATAAAGCACATGTCACAATTCTTTATTTTGTGGCTTGACCTTGTGGCTCTAAACAAACCATGAATGATAAAGAGTTGCCAAGGCGAGAAAGAAAGAAAAAAATAAAGAGAGAGGAATTCTAGAGAAGGAGAAGGAGAAGGAAAGAAAGAAGCAAAGGAGTTAGAGAGAAAGTTTTTAAAAAAAAGAAAAAGGAATGAATAGACAAAGGAAAAAGACAAAGGAGAGGAAGAAGAAAAAAGCTAAAAAGAGAGCTGCATATTAAGTGATAAGAAGTGAATGGGGGAGAGTTATCTAAATGAAAGGAAAGAGAAAAATTAGAAGAGAGAATAGAAGAAAGGCTAAAATAAACAGGAAGAAAAGGAGAGTAAGTGAACAAAAGCAGAGGAAAATGGAGCAAAGATGGAGAGGGAGATGGTCAAGATGGATTACAAAGAGGGAGAAGGAGAGAGTGGACATGTGGGGGAGTGGGATGAACAAGAAAAGAGGGAGAAGGAAAGAAATAGCAAGAAAGTATAAAGAGGAAGAAAGAGGAGGAGGATGGAAGGAAAAAAGGGGACTAAAAGCGCTCACACCTAAGAAGAAGAAGAGTGAACAGGTTCAAGACATCTGGAGAAAGGCAAAAAAAGAGAAAATAGGTGCTTCTAAGATTGCTAACAAAAATTCTAAGCATGTTTGTATTTTTGTTTATTTATTCTTTTGTCGGTTGGAGAAGCTTAGAGAAATAAATACAACCCTTCCCTGTCCAGAAAAATCTCATTTCTCACACTTCACCTCGTACTGGTAACCAGTTCCCTTCCACTCATGCCAACCACGAATGACCTCACTTGAAAAAGAGAAATTTTTCACCTGTCCAGCTATGTTCTCCTGAATGGCCAACCATACCCTTCCACTTTCCCTCTTGGGTCAGCACCAAAAGAACTGCAACACCTCAACTCCGCCGGCTATATCTAGCAAGGCCCAACACAACCCAGTCTGACAAAATTCCTATCAGCTTCCTTTTTACAGTGATGAAGATGCAACTCAACGGAGCCCAACATACACCAATCCCTTTCCCATTTCTACTTTCACTTTCAAGCTCGTGTCAATCTAAAGTCTTGAAGGAGAATGTGGACACATACACACACAAAGGAGAGAGAGAGAGAAATTGTATGTCCATGTACAAATGTATATATATATATATATATGTGTGTATATATATATGCACACGCACACATTACTTGTGCAGTTTGAAGAGAGCAAGCTTAGAGCTTAAGGAATTTTTGGAGACACTGAGAGAGAAAAAAATTCATATACATTTAGTGGGTCCAGGAAGTGACAGGCTGAGGGTGGCCAGGAGAGGGAGGAGAAAAGACTTTTCAAACTCAAGTACCAAAACACAAGTTGGCATGCTTCCAACAGCCAGACATTCAGTCAATTGTAAACCCACACACAATGTCCCTTTCTCAGCAAGTGCCCTGGCCAAACTGGACCGGTGTCTGGTTGGCCATCCATTGCTGGTTAGGTCATGAAAAGGGACTTCAATAAATAACAAGAGACAGAGAGTGGCACTGCCCAGGTATGTGGCACTTAATCATTTTGGAGAGATTCATGACGCTCAGGAAGCAAATAACAAGAGTGTGTATAGACACAATAATCCCAGTGGAAGTGAGTGCCAGAGTTAATGGTGTGTAAATACACACAGTGCTTTTCAATAAGAGAAATCACATACACACACACACAAATTGCTTGTAAATTTAAACAGAAGCTAAGGGCCACTGGGTAGAGTGGACTGAACAAGAAAAAACAAGACATAAAACACTGAAAAGTGTAAAAATGTTTTAAAAAATATTTTAACTGAAAAAGCATTTTTTGTTTGATAAAAAACTATTGGATAGTTATGAGAGATTCAAATGGAAGTCTTGCAAAGTGGAACCAAGTCACATTGTCTGAGTCAGTGTTTTGTCATTAAAGAGTTAGACAGTGAATATACAATTATATTAACATTACATAATTATTTTGTGGAAAATATTTGTTTTACTCTTCAAGGAAATAAAGAAATTCAAACAAGTCAGCTTACTTTACAATGCACCAAAATTTAATAAATGCTATTAATGATCTGTTTAATAAAAACTGTCTGCACGGATGGTGTAATGGTTAGCACGTCTGCCTCACACGTAGAAGGTTATAGGTTCGATTCCCGGTATGAGTGAAGAGTATGGAAAACCTTTCATTAGGATAAATTTCCCTGTGCACTCAGCAGCTAATTGAGTACACTCTAAGTTGCGTGATTAGGATGGAGGTATACCTTCAGTGTACTTGCCTCCTGCCAATGGGACGGTCATGAAGACATGTCAGAATAATGTCCTGGTCTCGACCAGACTTGAAACTTGCTAGGATCACTAAGCTGACACATGCAACAGAAACCAGGTCTTCATCACTGAGTGTATACTCCATTGGGAGTTGTCTCTTAAGACGGAACTTTACTTTTACTTTTTAATAAAAACTAATCAATTACTCTGTATTTTTAACAGTTTTACAAAAGCTTTAGTTTAAGAAATCGATTGTTAAACACCTTCCTGATCAGATTTGAAAGATTTTCAAATTTTTCTTTTTTTCAATCTCACCTTTAAATACGTTTTTTAAAAAAACAACCTTCTCATAAGAGAATAGTGATCATAAGAAAACAAAGACAATTCAGCAAACAATTCCGTTTTGTTGACTGTCTTATTACTGTGAACAAGACAGGAAGGTGTATTTTTACTTGCATCCTAGTGCCGACAAAAGGAGGAGAATGAGTAATTTATAATGGGATGACAGTGGACTAAAGACAATAGGACAAACACCCTGACATCTAGAAAGCTCATGGTGGAGAGGCTGGGAATTGAGATCATAAATAATAAGCAAGTTGCAATTTGGCCCAGAGGTTAAACTTTCTGAGCTAAGGTAAAGGCTGTTTCGGAGCAATGAAAACAGCCTTGGAGAATCAAATTGATAGCAAAGAAAGATCAACAAGCAACTTGACTAAATGTTAATTGAGGAGTTCATCCATTTCTAGAAACACTTCAATCCATGATAAAGGTCATGATTAATGTAGAAATTCTAAACTCAGTTGCAGTTCAGTGCATTTTATATTTCAAATCAGCTGCATTAAGCAAAACAACTTTTAAAATCTTCCCCAAAGCAAATTTTTTCCCCCTTTCTGCCCCAGCTGAAGAGTGAAAAGCCTCCTTTTGCAATTTTTTCATTAATGATAGAAAAAAAAATCTGAGAATTATTTAATGTAAAAACCAACAACAAATGGATTACTCAGTTTGGATTATGTCATTCTGCAGAAAGGTATTTTCTATAACTTTTGATAATTTTGAAGTTTTTCAACTTCAAAAATGATTAGGATATAATTCCTTACACAAATTATTTACTACATATTTTTTATAGTTACTATAATTTTACATTTTATGTTTTACATATGAGACCTAGTAGTCTTTTTTATAAATCAATCTTTATTATTATTATTGGCTCAAATATTGTAACAACAACTAAAATTAGGATGACAGTAAAAAATTAGTCAAATTTAATAAAAAGTGGTGTGTTACAATATTTCATCCAATAATAATAATAAGGATTGAACTCTATACTGTTTTTAAAAACTTACAAATACAGAAATAACTATTTAGGTACCATTACTTATACCTATAAAATGAAATCTAATCAAGTTGACAACAAAAATAGTCCAATCTTCAGATGTCATATCATGAAAGGTTTTTTTTTATTTTTACATTTTTCATGTTTGCATTTACAATAGAATTATTGTATATATGGGTTTTGCAAAAATGCACATGTAATAAATTTTGTGCATAAATGAGTCATTCTTTAAGTACAGTTAACATAAATAAAAAAACCCTTATTGATTAAAAAAATATTCCTAGGTTCTTTGGCATTATTGTAAAAAAAGGGCAACACCAAAAATATCAAATCTTTTAATGTATTGTGCAGAAAATCTCTTTGAAAAACAGTTGTCCATAAAAGTAAAATAAAGAATCCAACAACAAATGAAACTTTCTCTTTGCTCAGAGTAAATAAAAGCCTTTTAAAAACCATTATTGTCCAGCTTCAGTTATGACCATTATCAAACCTTTCTATCTGTATACATAATGTGCTTTTAATTCCCTTTTGACTGGCTATTGTTGAATAATACTGTGTTTTCTATTTGCCCATTTACTTAAAGCAAAAGACCAGAAATTCCCATGTTTCTCCTTCAAAAAGAAAACAAAAAGGACAATGAAAAAGAAAATAATAAGAAAAAAACAGACTGCATAAAAACATGTTCATTCATTTCATGCCTCTTCCTTTCTATCCACAATAACTTTATTTAATAAAAACTTAAAATAGTCTTTTGTCAGTCAGATTGCAAAATTAAATGAAATGCCAAATAGAACCTATAAATATCAATTAAAATTTGCTTCCTCGTTCTGCAAGACTTGAAGGCAAATTCATTTTTTAATGTTTATGCGAGCAGCCATTCTACAAACAAATAATTTTTAAAACCAATCCATTGGTTTGCCTTTTAAGAATTGAATGCCTGAAGAAAGAAAAAAAGAATTCACCTCTAGAATGCACCATAACACATTACTCCGGATTAGTGTTTCTCAACCTGAATTCTATAAACCTTTTTCAGGGATTCTACAAAATATACACAAGCATAACTGTAATAAATATTTTATATTGCATCATACCTGAATTTGTTTTTTAACAAAACTCTCAACAGAAAGGCCCTTTCAAATCTGACAAATATTAAAAGTTGATCAAGAAATTGTCTACTTTCTCTAAAGGAAGAATTGCATTGATTTTGTCAACAATAATCTGAAAATTCAACAAGTTTTAAAGAAAGATGGGCCTAAGTATCATACAGAAGATAATCGTCATATTGAATTTTATTGTTAGTACATATTTTGATTGATAAATTTTATTGGGCTGATATTTATAGTTCGTTAAGAGTTAGATTGTACAATCTCTCTCCAAATATACAGGGTGTTTCAAAAGAAACAGTGCACTAACAAATGCTACATGATTTTTAAGTGCACTGTTTATTTTGGAATGCCCTGTATGGATAGATATAGATATTTATTTGTTACACAGTAATTTGAAACTTCTTCACTCACAACAAATCGTTTCACGTCCAACGACAATCTTCTGGCAAATGAAATACAAATATTTTTTCGGTTGTTTTTCAAATTGTTCTATAATTGCGTCATTAAGTCTTTGAACTGTTCGACCATTTTTAGTCATCAAAGCCATGAATTATATGTTATATTGCTTAGCAGGAACTTGTTCCCATGCCAACATTTTGATATTAGTTCCAACCTTTTGTGCAGAAGCTTTTGTTTCTAATTTCTCCTCCAGGCAAAATATATATTTTTTCATAGAGTTTCTGTAAGAGGTGGCTGTTTTTCTTATTTTCCATGTTATTTCTGATGTTTTTTGGATCAAAGAATACCTTTAAGAAATTAATACTTTCAATACTACTAATTTTTTACAGTTATACTCCCTATTGTGCTACCCGTTTATTTGAGACCACCAATGAGACAAGAAACTGGGTCATATAGTTCTATATGGTTCCATCTGGGAAGTATAGGAAGTAAAGTACTTCTAGAAAAACAAAGATCTTTGTATTTAGCAGTTGTGACCCAGGAATGTTATCTACAAAGATCTTTGTAGAAAGCAGTGAAAGTATTAATATATTTCTTATTTAATTTTCAAAATGGAGACTCAAGTTTTTGTGGAATGCCTGATCTTAAAACAATACACTGAGATTTTATTTACTCAAAATATGAATGAAATGAGATGATACAACATGACTATCAGAGGAAAGGTCACTATCATAAGATTTCATCCAATAGGAAATGAGCCCCTCCCAAATCTACTTCAGACAGGCGATTTTAAATAAAAACTTATCCTCCCATTATATTTTCTTACGCCTATTTAACAATAGAGTTGGTTTGCAGGAAATTATAATTTCCTGTAACCCAACCTTTTTTGGTCATCAGCTTATTTTTATTATATTTTATCATTACTTAAGCAATTTTTGTTTTGTAAAGTAGCTTAAAAACTAATTATCCATACTCTTGAGCATTATCATGTAAGTACAAAATGTGCAAAAATATGTTGAGATTGCAAGGAACTGTCATGGTCTTAAGGCTGCAATTAAAACCAAGAGTGGAGATATCAAGTGAAGAAAAAAACAGTTTTATAAATAAAAACTATTAGCAAAACATCAATGGAAGCAGAGATTCTTTTTGTATGTTTTGCAATACACACTGAAGAAAAACAAGGATGTACCTAAAATTCTAAAGTGGTTGCCAGAAGTAAGCTTAAAAATTTTCAATTAACAATCGATAAATTTTCCTTATATTTATGAGAAAGAGAGAGAAAAATGACAATAGAAAAATGTCATTCAGTGGACTTTTTTTTGTTTTGTTTATTTTGCCACCCCTGCAAGGGTGTGGTTTTAAGGCAAAGAAGACAGGATTTTCACTTATCATGCCAAAGATGCAAAGAATTTTATTAATATTTCAGAACCTTACTCTGCTTAAAGTCTTCATTTTAAAATGTACATCTCCACCCCTATTCTCTTGATGAATACCCGTCTTTTTAAACAGCTTACACATGTTTTTTTAAAGGTTGATTTCACTTTATATTATTTATCATCAAAATTTTTACTGTTTTAGAAAAGACAATTTAAAGTGAATAAGAAGAAAAAAAGCTTTTAAATGTGAAAGTTAATACTGTGAATGAAGTAAAACAATGCATACAGAGAAATGGAAGCATAAGTTTGTTAATAGAAAAATAAGCCAATGCATTTTATGAATATCTAATAGGAAAACATACAAGTTCATTTGTTATGACATCAGGTACGTGCATGAATGGTGGAAGCAAAGGAAATTTAAAAACATCTAACCACTGTAGTGTTGCATGTTTAGCTCTTGCAGTAGATAGAGTATATTAAGATGAAATGTATAGTCTCAATGGATTTGAGTATTTTACATAATTGTTCACAGAAGGAAGAATGGGCTAGTGTAAAATGGACAGCAAGAAAAAGAAGAACAATACCTGTAAATGGCTTGATATGATGAGGTATACAGTGCTAAACTTATTACCTATTTTCAAATGGTTCTTCGGACGATTGAACTTCTTCTTGTTGTAAACACAACGTTTCGGCCGATTCATTCTTCGGCCTTCTTCAGATGTAAAATCCAAGTAAGACAAAGACACGGAAACACCCAGGCCATGTGCTATAAGGGCTACCCCCTTTAAACATAACTTCTATTTAACCACTCAGATTTTACACCTGAAGAAGGCCGAAGAATGGATTGGCTGAAACGTTGTGTTTACAACACAAACAACAAGGAGTTCAATCATCCGAAGAACCATTTGAATATTAATGACCCTTCTCAAAACTATAGAAAATATTATTACCTATTTATTCTATGAAATCTTCAGATTTATATCGTCATCTTTGTTGTTTTCCCCATATAATTTTGGCTGATGTGTTCTCCAACCTTCTTCAAGTGCAGGTTGCATCTGATAATCTTTGAGTGTCATCCAATTTTCTTTTTTTGGTCAAGTTTCTGCCACTTCTTTGAGTAGAACAGTTCACAGATTCAAGTACCAAAGATTTGTGTTGACACAGCATGAATGTTTATACAGCCAGGATGAACTGAGCAACAAGTTATCCAGATGTAACATACAAGTATGGAAGGCTGAGTGCACCACTGTGGGATAATGGTTAGCAGGCTAGTCTTGTGGACCATTACTACTGATTAGTGAGTGATCCTCACTGGGTTCTCCATACTTGTGGCCTTGTGCTGAAACTAAGCTAAGCTTAGTAAATACCTACACAAAGGCTGGTGAATACATCAATGATTGAAACAATAAAGATAGGAGTACTAATCAAAATGACTAGATCCTGTCATGGTTGACTATGAGGCTTATAGCTTTTTACTGCTACAACCTGAGCCAGGAAGGGAGTTATGAAAGTCTCTATCAATCATCATGGTATGCCAATGATGAGCTATTTGGTAATAGGAGAGAATGCAGGGAGAAGTGAATTCATGCTTTTCTCATGGGCATTAATGTGGAATGAATATATATAATCTCAGTCAGAATTTGAACATGGCTTGTCGTTTCCATTTTGAGAACCATTTGTCTAACCCACACCAACTAATCAGAATAACTCAGAAATCCACTTCATGAATGTTAGACAGCAGTACAATTATGTTGCAAGTTATTAACTGATTTATACTGTAATTAAGAATTATTACAAACCCATATATTTACTATATTTTATCTAGATGCTAGATTAATTCTTCTATATAAGAATGGATAAAATCTAAGGGACACAACTGTTTGTAATGCATTTTAATTTGATTGAGCCAACATCAGTGTAAGGATTATTATGACAGATATTAACAGATTTAAAAATGCAACAAAAGTTGTACTCACACAGATCCAATTTATTCATACATTTACAAAGACCATGGTCAATGACACGTGTGTCTTCTCAATCTCTTAAAACCAATATGGATTTCCTTTACTCGCAACGTAAACAGTGTCGCCTTACCGGAAGTCGATAAGCGCTCTTCTGTCTAAGGGAAATAACTCAATCAGACAAGAGAACATTTACTTAACAATCATGTTGACAAGAACTGTATGAAGAAGACTATGATTGTTATTATTTGTGCAGTTTTTCAAATTCTGGGTTGAAAAACTACTTAAAATTAAATTATGAAATTAATTCCAAAATCCATACAAATGGATTATTAATCAACAAAGTGTTATTAATTGTGTTTATATCAATAAACTAAAAATAAAATTTTAAATTGACTTTTTCCCATTTGTTGATCAAGTACTGCAATAAGTCTGCTTTTCAGTATTACCTTCTCTATTTTGTTTTATTATTGCAAGGTTTTTGACTTTGCTAATAATTACTGTTTAACTTATTAAATTAAATTATCACACAACAATGTCGCTTTCATGTGGCAAACAAAGTTATTTTGATAACCTTGTCTTTTCAGAAAA
>VCCN01000387.1:26914359-26924753 GCA_006491835.1 Architeuthis dux
GAAAGAAAAAAGACGAAAGAGAGGTGAAGGAAAGAAAAAAGATGAAAAAGAAGTGAAGCAAAGAAAAAAAGATGAAAAAGAAGGATGCAAAGAAAAAAAGATGAAAAAGAAGGATGCAAACATTGGATAATAAAAAGAAAGCAGAAAAAAGAAATTGGGAAGAAATGAAAATGAAAAAAAAAGGAACGAAAGGCAGAAAAGAAAAGCAGGAATGAAAGAGAGAATCAAGGATGGAGCAGTGGAATATGAAGAGAAGAAGAAGAGAATGAGAGGAAGGAAAGAAATAATGTAGAAGATATAGAAAGAGAGAAACAGAGAGTAGGATAAGAGAAGTTTGAGGAATTGCATTGAAGGAAGAAAGAAAGGATGTAGTATGGTAGACATATTTAATACTGAATCTTTTATACGCCACCATTTCCTTTTTTTTTGTATCACAGACCAAGAGAAAATGAATTTGATTATTTTCAATCTCCACCCACCAAAAAAGAATTATCCAAACCACCTACTTTTATATTTAAGACTGATATTTACTGTTAATAGTACTTCTTAGATCTCTTTTGCATCATAAGTAGTTATTTAATGCAAGTCTCAGTCATCAGCCAGTAATGACTATTGGTCTTCACACGGTTGACGTCAAATGGGTGGAGAGTGACTTTTCCTGCCTAATGTACCCAGAAATTAGGGAACTAAAGATATGGTCAACACCCTCCTATTTGGACACTCAATAGGTTAAAAAAAAAAAAGCCAAGAAAAAGTAAAATCTCTAATGTATACAGTTGTCACAACTCAATAAGAGGAAAGAAATTCTGTAAAGCCTGACAAAAAAATAAAAATTAGAAAATTTGAATGACTTTTTCTATATGCGTGTGAATATACATTACTTTGATGCAAAAGTTTCCAGTGATTTTTGACAAAGTATTTTATTTATATAAATTCATAGCATCATTATTCAGTCATCGAGATATATTCCCTGGCTTTGTGTATTCAATCATAAAACAATTCCACTTTCGATTTAATTAATTCTTCCGGGGATTTTTCAATGTCTTTTATTTTTTGGAACCACTGAAAAGACAAGGAGTATTGCATTGTGCAAAACAAGTGGTAATCTGAATGTGACAGGTCTGGAAAATATGCTGCATGTGGAAGAACTTCCCATCCCAACTATATGATCATTTGCTGCATTGCATTTGCAACATCAAGACAGGTATTGTCATGCACCAAAATAACCAGTTGACTTCCTTGCCCAGAAAAGAAGTCTATTCTCAAAAGCACCATTCAAATGAGTCAACTGCTCACTGTAGCATTGTTCAGTAACAGTTTATCTGGGCACCGGCATTGCAAAACATTACCCTTTAAATCTGACCAAACACAAACAACCTTTTCCCCAGGAGATTCTATTTTAAGTTTAGATGTTAAAGGATGTCCTGGTTCTAGCCATGACTTTCTTCATGTTGGATTCTTGTAATATATCCATTTTTCATCACCAGTGAATATCTTGTCCAAAAATAATCTTGTTTTGTGTCAAGCAAGAGGAGAAAGACAAGTGTTTAAATGATGACTGATGTTCCTTTCTATAAGCTTTGTAAATAATGTACTACATTTGACTGATTCACCTCTAATTTTCTGCAAGTTCACATGTTTGTGCTGCATCTTTCTTCAAACGATCCTCCAATTTATCAGTGTTCAAGTTCTCAGTTCCAGAGCATTCATTGTCCTTGAGCTCAAAATCTCTTTTAAAATTTGCAAACCATTCGTGAAATGTGCTTGCACCAACTGCACCATTACCATAAGCTCTAGTGATCTATTGCCTGACTTCTGCTGCACCTTTTCCCAGATTAAACATGAAGAGAAAACAGAGTCAAATGTACCTTTGATATTCAGTCATAATTTCCACCAAAATAAAGTAAAAATTATCACTTCTATGCAAACAATTACTAAAGAGTATGCACACACAAGCAATAAAAACTGAAAAAATTTCAAAGACACCCTAACGATTTCCCTAACATTGTGCAAAAATGCCACCGGGAACTTTTGAATTATTCTCATAAATCATACACAGGGTTTGTTAGAGCAGCAATGTATCCACACACAGTCGCATATTGTTTTTATACACAGCATTTCAGGATTAAATCTACCAAATAATTTAGAGAGAACATTTTATGACTAAAGACCAAGTTAGTGATTTACTGAGACCAATATTTTCATCTTTATTACTTTAATACAATGTTTTAACAGGTACATTTTTCATTGGGTTATGAGTTTCACCTAGAAACCCACTGGATACTTTGCAACACAACTATCTATTGTAGTTACCAGGCTAATGGTTGTAGTCCCCTGTCACAGCAGAAAATCCCTTCTTAGGGATTAGACGCTGTATGCCATTCTTTATTCATTTTACAAACAAACTTGGAGGGGGGGGGTTGAAGAGTATAGGAAAATGTTGCACATCCTATTCCTACTGCTGCTAGTTCATTCGTCAACTAGTAAAATCGGAAATTATGATTTGAACTATGATTCAAGCAGTAACCTTTTTCTAATGCATTTCTAAAATGAACACTTTTCTAAAATGAATACATTTCTAAAATGAACACATTTCTAAAATGAACACTTTTCTAAAATGAACACTTCTCAGTGAATTTTTCTTTTAAACAATATCAAATTCATTTCTAGATTAAAATCATTTAATTTCCCTTGCAATACCATAATAATTTTGGGGTTATTTTTGTGAACTAAATCCATTTCACTATCAAAAGCAATTTTTCAGTCATTTATTTCTTCAAAGCACTTAATTTCTCATACATCTATATCATAATGGAGCTAAATATGGTGGATGGGTGGGGGAAGCCGACGCTCTCCAGATTGATTACAGGGTAAATAACCGGCAATGTAAGAGTTTAGGAAATCGGAAATGAGCAACAGGTTGTTTCTTAAAGTTTTATGAAATAAAAACACTGGTTAATGAATGCCCAAGGTGGTTTCTCTAATGACACATTTCCAGTGTTATTTTAATTGTAAACCATCCCCATAGTATTTCCATTCTTAAAAAATGTTGTCTTTTGGCATATGGTAACATTTAATGGCAAAAGAGGAGAAGCACTTTCCACAAGGAGTATATGTTTGTAAACTTTAGGGAAATTCAAGATAATGCTGTTTTTTCCCCATCAAATATAGTTGATAAGCTACTACTTAATACTTCATTTTTCCTGCATTATAAATTGTATCACTGCATTCTCTTCCTGGATTGTAAATATCTACCATGGAATTTCTATCAATCATGCAGTAGCTTATCCATCTACATATAAGCAGGGCCAGCAGAAGCCTTTATGGGTCCCACCACCTCCCACTTGGGGCCCCTCTTATGGCAGCAGGGCCCTAAGCAGCCACTTAGTTAGCTTACACCTTGGGCGGGTTCTGCATATAAGAGTGAAAGTAATGTGAGATTTATTGTGTGCTGATTTTTATTTTAAACTAAATATTTATGTTCTTGAAATTGAAGTAGAAAGCTGATAGACAGACCTTGCACTACTGAGACTGAACAGTTACACTTCTCTGATCGGTTAGTGTCAGTCTTATTGATAAGCCTGGGCTTTCTCAGTGATATATTCCAGGCAAAATATAAACTTTTTATATAGTCAATAAATTTAGAACAGAAGTACAACTGAAATTTATAGCAGCATTACAACTGATATTTAGAACCACTGACAGCACCTAGTAGCTCATAAGCAAAATACAGATGTTTTTAAATGACAATAGTTGAATATATCAGCATGCTAATAATAAAATGAAAGCTACATATAGCATTGGAAGTGCAGGGTGGTGTAATGGTTATCAAGACAGAAAATGGAATGGCTAAAGCTGCTTGTGTTCACTTTGAACTTATGCCCTTGGGAAATGCATGAATATTCTCCTCTCTGAGCTCTGTCCCATCACCAGATATCTTGACAAAAAATGCCTTGTCACTGGCGGTTGATGGAGAAGAGTATGAGTGAGTAAATGAGCAGTTGGGAAAACCATTATCCCATAACAAAATTACCTGCCCAGGCAGTAGCAACAAAAACCTCTTACACCCATAGTCAACCTTGACAGATGTCGATAATAAAACATGCAGTATTAAAACCATAAGTAGGTCTAACTTATCCATTTGTTTCTACTCCATGTTAATTTGCTGTCCAGTTAAATAAAATTTGTTAATCAAAGTTGACCCTTTGAACACTGACACCCCTTACATGTACAACTCCCTCACACTGACATCCAGGAGTTATATAACATGCACTGTGTTTGATTACGGACAGAGGGCCACAATTCCGGGAGCATGAAAGCTCACATGGGCAGACAAATAGCAAATATAACGTGCACTGTGTCTGATCAATGTCCCCAGGTCAGTGGGTCACGATTCCCAGGGTGTCGGAACATAACGCAGCCACTGACACATAACATGTGTCAGTGACCGCTAGGGTTTATGGACTTTCAAAAGGCGGCAGCTAAAGTGGCCGCCGTGTTCAAAGGGCTAAAAGTGATCTCAATTTATTTAAAAACCCAATCAATATTTTGTAATCTTGTTTGGGTGTATCTTTGTTTGCCTATCATTATATCTATCAACATCTATGCAATGTTTGATATGTATAGTGAACAGACACTTTTTATTCAGCATGTTTCTGTGTGGAAAATGAAGACTAGTCTATAAATTGTCTGACTGCTAAGTAACATAAGTTTACATTTATGTAATGAATTACAGACTGCTCAGAAATTTTAAGTTATGTCTGATTGATGGCAAATGGTATTGCCTTAATGAGCAATGTATTGATGGCAAATGGTATTGCCGTAATGGGCATTGTACTGATGGCAAATGGTATTGCCTTAGTGGGCATTGTATTGATGGCAAATGGTATTGCCTTAATGGGCATTGTATTGATGAGAATCTGCAAGATGGGAATAAACAAAGAATTAGTAGAAGAAGAGAGAGAATGCAAAGGGAGTAATATAGAGATGTGGAAAGAGAGAAGAAAAGGAATAAAGAGATGTTGGCAAGAGAGTGGATAAAGAGAGAAAAGAGCAACAAAGAGATAATGAGGATTATGAGAGAAAGGAAGAGAAGAATGGAATGAAAAAGAGAGAAAAAGAAGTTTGAGAAAATCATTGAAATACAAAAAGGGAAGGAAGTAGTATGAAAATAGAGACTGACTTTTAAAGGGGGAGAAAGAGAAGCAAAGAAAATGAGGGAAAAGAAGGAAGGTGATGATGCAAGTAAAGAAATAAAGAGAAAGAAAAGGTATAAATAAAATAGAATAAAAAATATAAAAGAAAAAAGAAACATTAAAGAAAAGAAACAAAACAAAAAGAAAATGATTTAAATAGTTGCAATGAGAATGAAAGCAAGAAAGGAGAAAAAGTGAATGAAAAAGTGAGAAAGAAAGAAAAGAAGGACAAATTTAAAGGAAAACATCAATAAAAAGAAATAAAACCAGAAAAATTTGCAATTCCATTTGTTTCCTGTTAAATTTTGTCTTTGAAGATCAGTTATTCTGGATATTAGATTTGGCATTGTATTATTTACTAGCCAGAACTTCCCTTTCCCCAACTCCAAATGCCAATCTGATTGAATTTAAAAAATAAATAAAAAAAAGGAAGATATTTTTTAATTAAAATCTTAGCCTTAGATATAACTATTGGCTGTTTCGTTTAGAATCAATTAATTTGAAATCTTATCAAATTGAGGAAATCCAATTATTTTTGGAAACCAACAACAAAAAAATATTTTGCATTAAGAAAAAAAAAAAACAGATGCGTCAAACTGTAACTTCATTTTAAACTTTGGTTTTTCTTGAAAGATTTTACAGATTTTATTAAAAGGATAATTTGTGAAGCTGAGAATTAAAGTGAGCAGTATGATCTGTCTATAAAAATCTTGACCATTAGACAATTTTAAAAGACAAAGAAAGAAAGACTTCCAAGGAACATGCAAGTAGGTTAATAGTGATTCAGGCATATGATTCTGGTGATAGAGTGTCCAAAAAGTCGTCTTTCAATTGTCTTTAAATATTAAAAGCTTTCCAAATCTATAATATTCTTCTTCCTCATGTTCATTACTTTGCTCATTCTTGCATATATCACAGTAGTAAGTACCTGAATGCCACATAGAGTGTTAGGCATTCAAATTTTGCCAAACAGTTTATGTAATTCAAAATATTAAAAATGAATAATTTAGGAAGCAGTAGCTTATCCATCTACATATAAGAAAAATCTAAGACTGTACGTCTTAGATTTTTCTTTTGGCATCACAAATTTTTAAAAGATGAGATTTATAAAGAAGAATTTACTGTATATAAAAATAAGTTAAACATGATAAAATAAAATTCTATTTTGCCTGCAGATACACTTCTCTTCTTGAAGCCATATGGAGAAAATCTGATTTGCATTGTCGGTTTTTACAATTGAATTACCATCTAATCTTTGAACTTCAAATCTGTTGGACCAAAAGGATTTAATGCATGCGAAGGTATCATATATTCTTCAGATAATGAGTCACTTCATATGAATATAAATATAATTACACAAGCAAATAAACCTGGCAATAACCATGAAGTTTTCCTGGTTCCCCTAAGTAGACATTCTTTATTTTTCTATCACCAAGGTTTTTCAATAGTTATGATTCTATGGCTTGCTCACAAAGACTGCTCAAAAGTCACCTATGTATTCTTAATATATTTTACACACCTGGTTATCTTTTCCATTCATGAACTTGTAAAAAGATGAATTCTAACCAATATTCCAAAGAGCATGATAAGTAAATCAACATAGATAGAGGGAAAAGATAAATATCAATGTATGATATCTTATAGAAGTGGGGATTTTGCTAAAGACAAGAAAAAGGTATACTGTTCTTTCATGTATATATGAATTGCTTCATGAATATGATACCAGGTGTAACACACAGCTGATAAAGATGGTTTAAAGCACCAGACAAAGCATTGAAAATAAATGAGGATACTTATCTATACAAAAACTGAGTCTGCTAGATAAGTGCATCAGTATATACACAAAAAGAGGATATATTAGAGACTATAGTAGTTTTGATATCAACCTTCAAGGGATAGAAAAGATAGAGAATGAATTGAAACTTCATCTTTAATTTTCAGATTACAGCTAAAACAGTAAGTCTCCCAAAGAAAAAACAAACAAACCAACAATTCACAAAGAAATATCAACCTAAAAAAAAAAAGTTAGTACATGCTTAAAAAAACAACAAGAACCATAAGTTCAATGATGCATCCACCATCTGTGAGTAGAAGATGAGGATGAGGATCATCTGAACAGGGTTGCCAGATATGTCCGATTTTGGACATTGTGTCCATATTACGTCCTGTATGTCCGATTAACAATCGGACATCCAAAATTGTCCCCACTCAGCGTTGCCAACTTTGATATTTTATATCTAAATTTAGATATTTTTTGTTGTTTTTAGTTATCATTTCTAGCCACTTTTAGCTATTTATTTTCATTATTATGATACTAATCCAGCCACTATTAGCTATTTTAGCCATCATTTTTTTTTGCCCGAATTTGACAGATTTGGAGCAGGGTTGACAAAATTTGACCGATTCTTTTTGAAAACTCGTGTCCTATTTTGAGAAAACTAATCTGGCAACCCTGCATCTGAAGGTCTGGACCCAGTTTCATATCAATCAAACATGATATGGCTGAGAAAATTGATATTTAACATTAAAAGTTGTGGTAGTAGTAGGAGGGAACAGGAAGATAAGGACGGTTCACCAGAAGGTCTGGACCAAGTTTCATATCAATCCAACATGATACGACCAAGAAAAGGAACTGACAGAGAGATCGACCGCCCTAAAAGTGTCTTATAGAGATGCGTGGATCCATCTAAAAACAGCCCTTGGAGTACCAATGTTTTTCAAATGAGACCGCATCTTTTTCCTACTTATCTGAGGCTGCTGATTATGCTAAAACTTCAAGCTTATTATTAAAAAAATAGATAACGGTACAAAGAAATATAAAAATACTAAGAATTCATCAATGCTGTTGTGTTCGTAAGCCAATCATTCAAATGCCTATTTCATCAAATTTGATCTTATCAATTAAATCAGTAATTAAGACTGGCTTCTTCCCAACATGTGACTCTTGTAAACCCTTTCCCTTCTCTTTGTCCATCCCCAAGCACTTCCATTCCCTCCCAGTCTCACCCAATCTTTGCAAATACTCGCAGCATTAGCTGCCGCTGTTGCTGCCGCCTCTAATCTCCTTTTGGAATCACAAAAGCAAATCAAAGCAGGTGGCATTGCACTGACCTGCAAACAAACAAAACCAACTTAATTGTTGTCAAAACAATCTGGAAAGTCTATCACTTTCTCTCTCTCTCTCTCCCCCATCCAGCTTGGCTTCTTTCTTTTTTCCCCCCCCCCCTTCTTTCTCTCCTATCCATCCATCACCTTTCATTCTTTCTTTCTCTTCTTTCATCCATCTCCTTCCCTTTTTTCCCTTCCACCCACTCGTTCCTTTTTTTTCACTCTTTATTTCCTTCCATCCCCTCTCTTTCTTTCCTTCAGTCCCCTCTTTCTTTCTTTCCTTCCATCCCCTTTCTTTCTTTCCTTCGTTCAATACCCCCTCTCTTTCTTTCCTTCAATCCCCTACTCTTTCTTTCTTTCAATCTCTCTCTTTCTTTCCTTTCCCCCTTCTTTTTCATCTTTCTTTCTTTCTTTCCTTCCATCCTCATCTATTCCTTCTTTCCATCTCTCCCCTTTTCTCTTTCTCTCCTCCAATGCTCTACTTTTTCTTTCTCTTCTCTTTCTCTCCTTCCATCCCTCTTTCACTCCTTCCCCTTTCTTTCTCTCTCCATCCATTCTTTTGTTCCTCCTCATTAGACTGAAATTTAATTAAGCTGTGTTTTTCTGTTAGTTTTGCTAATGGCGGCTAGAAAAGAAAAAACAATTCTTTTAGGGCCTGAATGTAACAAGACAAACAACGCTGGCGGTGCCGACAGCAACAATGCCAATGTTGCAGCTATAGAATATTTAAGTTTAATTCCAAGAAACAAAAATAAAAACAAAAACAAATTCAGACGGATCAACAACTTCTATCTACAGCATGCCTATCTTTAACAGCTCCCTTGCACCCACAACTGGAATTATCACCCTCACATCTGCCTTTTTTTTTGTTCATTCTCTTGATTAACACAACTGAGAACTTGTTCAGTGAATAGAAAAATCTCTGAAAGTACTGCTCGATAGCCACACTCTAACCACTTTGCTGGTAATTTACACTGGCAAGAAGCAAAAGAGAGCTGGAGAGTGACGGGGTGGTATATCAATCGCTTTGCAATGGTTAGGGTGTCGTTTGGCCTGCAGCTGAGCTGTCCCCCATCAGAGTTGAGTAAATATTGGCAGAGAACACACAGACTGTGTATACAAGGGCACCAGCTATAAATTCTTTCCGTTTGTATTCCCAAAGCAACAGATGCTCTTTAAAAGAGCACACACTGTTTTTGCTCTCCGGTATCATTGCCAAGAATGTAAAAGGCAATTTGACATTAGACTATTTTTCTTTTTTTTAATTGTTGGCTTCTTTTTTTCTTTTCTTTTTTTGTTATCTTTAATTTCCATTAATTTGTTTGGAGTTTAAGCCCGTGAGCCTGTGTAACTAAGCAAATTCAGAGAATTGTGCATATCTTCAATACAACTCGAGAACAATTTCACCAATGTTGACAAAACTCAGCAAGTAGGTTAAGATGCTTAGTGCAGTTATTACTGGGATATGACTGTCGGAAGATTGTGCAGCACCAGTTTCTCTGACACGTGATCAACTCAAGTCTGATAACCCACACAATAGAACAGAAAAGTTTTTTAAAAACACACAGACAAGTTCCCTGAATACAGTGGCTTAGCAAGGGTTCTCAGTACCCAGGGGCAAAAACAGCACCATGGGACAATTGTGCAATATTCTAGGGGAGGGCATAATTATTAACAGGCATTATAGGCCAGAGGAAATGTTGTGCTTCTTCGCACCCGTGCCTGGGGGTGACTGCCCCCTGTCGCCCCCTACTTGATAGGCCTCTCTGAATATTGATTCTGTCAAATGATTTAAAAATAAAAACTCCTTACACAGAATAACAACAACTGAATATTTGATCAGATAATTTTTTTATGGAATTTTATTAAGTGGATATGTCACAACACATGGCTGCTTGTATCTGGCTATTGATTGGGGAGAAAATTATTTCACTTTGGCTTTTATTAACTTCAATATTGGGAAAGTGTATATCACAAACATCTAGGATAGTCTAAAATTTATATTTAAAAAATCCTTCTAAGTTTTTTATTTTCAGTTCTGACTCACTCATATATATATATGAAATGACAATATACGCAAGAACTTTCTGT
>VCCN01000387.1:26972359-26984836 GCA_006491835.1 Architeuthis dux
AGAGAGAGAGAGAGACGGAACATGTGAGAGTGAGCCGGAACATGTGAGAGTGAGCCGGAACGTGTGAAAGAGAGAGAGAGAACAAGAGAAGAATCCCTGTTTCCTATCCCTCAATCTTCTCACAGGATGAGGGATGTGGACAGGGTATGGGGTCAGGGGTATTGAGGGACATCATGAAAGGCATAGAGGGCTGCAAGTGGAAACCCTGTTCTAAATACAAGTAATTCAAGTGCCACAGAGTGAGAACTGATGTGGAATTGTTCCCATCTGGTGTCATCTGATAGGGCTGTGAAATGAAGAGGCGGAGAGGGGACGAAGTTCCAGTGGAGTGGGGGGGGGTGGCTGTCCTCTAATAGAGAACATAAGCAAAGATGCTTAGATAAGCCAATCATGTCATGCCAGATTCTTAATGTAAGCACACATGAATGTGTTAAACACATAGGTAAGTATTTATAACCTCTTGTGGGTTCTGGAAGGAGTACTTTCAAAGCACTGCATACAGTGAGTATAGAGGCCTTGAAAGTCATGCCCAAGAGAGAGTAACAGTTTAACACTTGAAGGTGTTTGAGATCATTGCCAAAGGGTGTATGGAGGAGTAGGTAGGTACAGGGCTAAAGTTTAAGTTACCTTTCTACAGGGTGGGTGAGAATTAACTTCCTTTTAGAAATTATATGTAACTTTTAATATTGCTCTATTTTGTGACTTCTTCCAGTGGGCGTGGGCGAAGGAGGGTGTGTACTGCACCAAACAACAAACTCTGGATCAACTGGAGGAGTGCATTTGACATATGGCCAACATACTGCAGGACCTCCTGCAAAGGTCTATCGAGGCCATAACCAAATTCAACGTTGTCCACCAAGTTCTGTAAGTGCTTTGCTTACTAAACTTGGTGGGTCCAAAGTAAAGCTAGTTTGAGTACAATCGACTAATAAATAATAAAGTTATTACCAATTTCCAATACAGAGTTTCTTTTTACCTACCCTGAATATATGTTGGGTTAACCAAATAAGGAGACTTTACAAGCACATGAATGTAATTCCAGTATGAAGCTTATAAGATTTCTTGGAGGCTTAATTATAAAACTGAGCATTGACAACTTTTTATATTTTCTTATTCTTTTTGTTCAGTAAACTTTATTTACCTTTATAATTTTCTCAACCTGTAGCAAGCATATGATGATGTATTTCATTTGCAGACAGTCCTGCAAAAAAACTTATACTGTAGTTATTGTGCATGCCTGGCACTAAAGGTTCATCCGCAATCTTAACCCTCACATTGTAGAGGATAACAATTTATAGCATTTAATTCAAGTGGATGCTGTGGGTGCACAAATTCATTACCTAAACAGAGCTTAGAAGACTTTTAAAGACTTGAACAGATGAACCTAACAAAGGGCATTTACACCTATCAGGTAGTTGTGAATTATACACATAAGCTGCACTTTGCTATCATATATTAGATTATTTTTCTTATTTTTAACTAAATGGGGGTAACTCAGTGCCTAGCATCAAAGAGCAAAGACATTCCAATATCAGGTTGAGCAGAGATTATTGCATTCTATGCAGATTGGTTTATATCTAAATGAACAGTAACATTTTTGTGTTAAAACACTGACAAAATGAATAGTGATAAAATAATGCAAATAGAGAACTTTACAAATACTCTTAACTACAAAAAATATACAAATTACACCCAACAGCCTATATTGAAATTTGTTTACAACTGCTATGACTCAGGGACATAAGAAACAGCTTCAATTCTGATCAAAATACCATTTATAAAATAACTCAAACCATTTTGATATTTTCACACTTAATATCATAATCCACATCAAACTAATATTGTTTACTCCAATACACAATGCATCACCACCTCTTCAATGTTGGGATTGCTGCTAGGGTTGGACTTCCGTCCTCATCATAGCAAGCTCAGGGTGACAAATGGGTGGCGCTTTACCATAATTGGTAGTACCAGCAGCCTCAGAAATTGACTTTTATATATCATTAAATAATGATTTCTGAACAGAAAACCAAGACAATAATTAAGCAGAAAATACCAATGTGATTTATCCTGTTTGAATTTGGCAAGAAAATTCACAGTAAATAAAAACTTGTAAAATTTAATAAATGAAAGTGTCAATTTACGTTAGTCAAGATATTACAGATATCTTTGGTATAGGAGTCTCCCGATATAATGTGATTGCTGGGGGTCCAAGAAAGCCAACCACTTTATAACCGAGCCGCAATAACCGAGGGGTGGGTACGGACAATATTCATGGGCAGATGATAGATGAAAGATGGCAAACATTGTCTAGTGTATAAAAATTAAGTGAGCTTTGAACAAATAAACAAAGGTATTCTTATTAAGTAATACCACCAAAATAACTTCAATATATATATTATAAAATGTATACCAAATTTCAGTATTTAAAAACCTTTCACTGTGGAATTAAATTTCAAGATTATTCCAGCAATTATATCAATTATCCACCAAATAATAGTTTTTCATATGCGGCACTAAAATTTAGAATTGATATGTTGTTAAGCCCTCACTATTATTAGAAGGTTTTAACAACATGAGTCTTTGAATATGACTACGGAAATGTTTCTGTCTAATTCATTTCATTTTTACAATTGACTTTAAAACTATTTAACACTTTTAATGCTACTAGTTTTTACAGTTATACTCTCTAGTGTGCTAGCTGTTTCCTTGAGACCACTTATGAGACAGGAAAATGGGTCATATAGTTGCATCAGGAAGTATAGGAAGTAAAAGATCTTTAGCAGCCCAACAAGAGCTTTTTTGGGCTGTGGGGTACGTTTGTTTTCTGCAATTTATGGAAATAAAATTATCTGTATCCGAGCTCCCAAGGGGAGAAGCTCAAACTGATAAAAAAAAGGTTTTGTTCATTGACTACTGAAATGTTTTTTACAGTAGGTTTGTCTGCGAAAGTCAAATATATTTCTTAGTAGGGTGGGAGTTGTCTCACCTCTGTCATCAAATGGGCTTAGGGTGTAGTAAAATAGTGCTCAGCCTGAGATATCAGGCTTACAGTCTGTATGAGAGATTTGCCTCTCAGAATTTACCTCACCATTGCACTATTAGGGAAGAGTGAAAGCATTCCCTGTTGTCTGTAGTTGTTACCACTGTCCTTGTACAAACTATTTTTGGAGATTCAATGGTAAGAAAAGACAGAAACAAAATAAAACAAACTTTGACTCACATTGGTCAAGGAGTCTACCAAAACACCAAATTCTCTGCTATTGTCCCTGTGCTGGACTAAAGTAAGCTCAGTATAAATGTTATATATGATGACTGAATGTTGTCAACAATGGATGTAACAGCTTTTTACTGTTATTACTGCGAGGGTAGTAAGTTGGTTCTGGAAGAGGGTTTGCCCAAGTGCTCGCATCACTCACTATCCTCTTCATCAACCTTTGTGGCATGCCAGCCATGAGATTTCTTGTCAAAATAACTGGCAGTAGGACAGAGTGCAGGGAGAAGTGGATTCATGCCTTTCCCAAGGGCATTACTGCTAAGTGAACACAAGCAGCATTGGCCAAAATGTGAACTTAGTTTGCCGATTCCATTTTTTTGATAACCATTACAATACCTGCATCTCCAAATGTATGTATGTATATATATATATGAAATTCAAAGAATGGATAATTTTTATATCTGACAGAATATGATAATTATGAAGACATTTATTAATTGGGAACCTATATTTGCTCGGCACCGGTGTGAGCGATAGCGAAACGAGCTGTCAAGATTGTGTAAATAAATATATATATTTAGTAAGCTATGGATTTGTAAGTGCATATATTTCTGCCAAGTCATCTCTGCATTTGGGGCAATGAGAAGAGAGAAATGGAAATTTCCCTTTTCTTCACAAGGTCATAGAAGCATTAAAAACCATAGCAACAATCTTCATACTTATCTACGTTTCTCGACTTTTTCTATTTCCTCACTTCATAATAATTATATCAAGATTCTCCAGTTTCATAATTCTTGCTAGCAGGGTTCATAGTTTGTCAGTTCTGCCTGGGACAGTTGGGGAACAGAAGAAAAAAAACGGGAGCAAGAAAATGAATGGAGAGGGGAGAAATGGCTGTGGGTCGGCCTGGAGTTGAACTTGCCAATACCTGCTCCACCCTGCCCTTATTCTGTCTTAGCCCTGGGGTGGCTGCAGACCAGAATCGGGCAGGGCAGGCAGTCTACTTGTCTGCCAGCAGCTAATTGATCTAATAGTGCCCTTCAGACCAACTTTTTCCACATTCCACAATTGGATTTGAGAGCTTTTAGAGAATACTTTTCTTAGTGCACACACTAGATTATATATATATATATATGTGTGTATCTATGCAAATCTATTTGTATTCATAGATATAGAAGCATGTATATGAATTTATGTGTACTGATTGACACACAAATACACATCTATGATATAGACATGCAGATATGTACATGCATCAATAACTACCTGAAATCTAGTCTTTTTGTGTGCGTATATATATTTTACATGCACACGCAAACACACTCTAGAAATATATCAGACAAATGCATGAAAATACATTGCATACACATTCCTTATACACTTAAATATATATACTTGTATAAAACCAATGCATGTAGATATGCAAATAAAAGCACAACAGTCAAGCAAAAAAATCCATGAAGCGCACTTTATTCAGTAAAGAGCAGTACATACCAATTTAAGACACACACATACACACACACCTACCAATTTAGTAGACACACACAATTACAAAAAAATTCTTTACCAAATTACAGGTATACCTTAATTAGTACGGTTATTTCATTCCAATATTTTCTGTTCAGAACCAAATTGTTCAAGGTCTTTTCAAAGTGTTTTTTTTTGTTGAGCTTGTAGTTGGTTACATTAATTTATACAGCAATACGTTAACTGTAATACATAAAAACCACACAATTCAAGGTATTCCTGTATATGTGTACACAAATATACATATAACAGTTAAAAATCCAGTGTGTTTCCATAATTTGTTATTTTGTTTTAGTGACACTTAAGTATGTATCTTGAGTTATGGCCCTTAGGCGGAAGAGCGCTTATCAACTTCAAGTAAAGGGGCACTGTTTACATTCTGGTGGCTGAGACGCTATGTTGGTTTTAGGAGGCAGACACGTAAGGTGTGCAAGAGTGCTGTTGTTGTAAATTAGTGTGAATCAATTGAATCTGTGAGTACGTCTTTTGTTACATTTTAAATCTGTTGATATCTGTCATAATAATCTTTACAAACACAATAACCAAAGTTGACAAAATATAGAAAAGTGGTACAGGCAGAACAACTGAAAAACTAAGAGAATACCAACACCTAACGCCAAGCGCACTAGACACACGTCAACTCTCACACATGTAGTTCAAAAACCAACATGGCTTGATGCAGTTTCTTTTATATAAAAGGTCAGTGTCACTGCTACATAATATTTCAGTCAGAGCACTCTAAAACATCTCATTGGCATGCTGTTTCAAAAGTTTGGTTTCTTTATGGACAGACCTTGTATATATAGAGACACACACTTTCGTCTACATCACTTTGGTCTAAAATCAGTTTTGTCCCCACAATATCTCTAAAAGTACTAAAAGAATTTCAATGACATTTTGTCGAATGGTGGGCCATTGGCTAAGGAAGAATTGATGAAGTTTTGGGGTGGATCCAAAAATATCTCTCAATCAAAAAAATCCCTGGATCCACCCCAAAATTTCATCAATTCTTTTTTAGCCCATGGCCAACCATTCAACAAAATGTCATTGAGAACTTTTGGGGATATTACTGATTTTAGACCAAAGTGATATAGACAAAACTGATATTTGCAAAAGTGATGTGGACAAAAGTGCTGTATCTCCTACATACTATACCTGCTGATGTATATATTTTTAATTATTTCTTTTGTTTTTATTTACTTTTCCTCTTGGCCTACACACACACACACAAAACAAATTGAAGAAATGTCATAGAAACAGAGCTTCACAACAATATACAAAGATACACATACATACATATGCACATAATGATATCTAAATGCAGATACAGGTTGCCACACCACTGACACCTGGAGATAAATAGGTAGGTAGATACTAATATGTTTTCTTGTGCCAGCACTGGGAGGAGAAAGTAAGTAAAGAATGATAAATAGTCAGGTGAGATGAAAAGACGAGGAGGAGGCAATCATTGCTCAAAAGAGACCGGTTGGAAGCCACAGGCAAAAAAATGGGTGTGGACTGGAATGCATGGCAGAGTTTGGGAAATGGTGGAATCAGGGGAAAGCCAACAAGAGGTAAATATACCCTAGAAGACCACCAGAAAGTACAAAAAACAACCATGTATATCGCTTGAGGTTCTTAGGGAGAATACAGAAAGTTTTCACCAGAACCAAATTAATTCTGAATCTTTTGTAAAAGTAAGACTGGTTTACAGGCACGGCTGATATGAAACTTTCCTATCATTTCCTCAAAGATGTCGAGTATGCAGCATTGCACCATCTTGTCTTGGAGACTTTGGATTCAATATGCTAAGAACAGACTTATCTCTTTGCTCTTCCTTTCCACCATCAACTTGGATGAAATTGTGAAAGGACTGTACGTATGGTGATAACGATTTAACCCATTGCATTTTTCCAAATATTTATAAATATTTTAGTGCATCACCATAAAAAAACAGTTAAAATCTTTCCCCTCTTCTCTCTGCTAGTTTATCTACAAACAATCATTTTATATAATTTATACACTTATTACATTGTAAATCAAAGTTTGTACTGCCAATCACTAAGAAACTGAGTAAACACTCAACTATAAATCCAGGTTCTTATATATATATATATATATATATATGAAAAGGAGTGAGACAAAGGGATACAATATCACCTGAGCTTTGAAAACATCTTTCAGAAAACTGACTGGGAGGAAATGGGAGGAAATGTAGACAGAGAATATTTGAATCACTCAAAATTTGCTGACAATGTATCAATGACATCAGAAGCATCGGAAAAATTACAAAATATGTTGAGTGATCTAAATAGGGAAATTAAAAAAGAAGGGTTAAAAATGAACAGAACAAAGACAAAAGTATTGTTCAACAATTGCCCTAAAAAGACCATAGGAATAGAGGATGAGGCTTTAGAAGAGGTTGACGTTTATCTAGGTCAGCTAATAAAGTTAGAGAAAGACCATGAAAACGAAATAAAACAACGCAATACAATTGGCTGGAAAGTATTTGGTATGAATAGAGATATATTGAAGAGCACCTTACCAATGTGCTTAAAGCGTAAAGTATACAATGAATGCATAATACCAGCTCTGACTTACGGATACAAAACATGGAAATTAACAAAACAAAACAAAATGAGCCATGGAAAGAGCAATGCTAGGGATAACTAAGAGATAGATATAGATCAACATGGATCTGTGGGCGAACAAGGTTGAAAAGTATTATACAAATAATTAAACGACAAAAATGGAGATGGGCTGGACACTCAGCAAGAGGCAATGAGGACAGATGGAACAAAAGGTTAACCAATTGGTGCCTAAGGGAGAGTAAAGGGCTGACCTATCAAGTAGGGATAAACCAACAAAAACTGGTCTCTGACAACTATCTGGTGACCCCACTACATTGCATCATGAAAAGTGTTTTTTCCCTAAATTTTATGAGAGGTAAGAGATATGAAATTCAATTCCCAGTACAGAAATCTACAGAAAGATATTTAAAATGCTGTCAGTTATCTCCCTAAACATAATCAACTAATGACAACTTCCATACAAAAAACAAATAAATTTGAGTTTTTAAAAAAAGAGTAGCAACAATTAATCACATTACAGAAACACCTTTTTAATTCTTAAATTCATGAACCACTTGAAACCGCTCCTAAACACAATGGAACTCTTCAATGAATAGAATTTTTAAAAATGGAACTCTTTTGTGAATTGAATAAAAAAAACTAAAAAAAGTTATCTAATAGTGCAAGTGAAGTAACACTGATCAGAAGTTATTCCCCTGGCTCTAAAAATCTTTATTTTTATTTTTTTAAATATGAATTTAAGAGTTTAACTCCAAGGTTGTACAGCTAGAAGCAGGTTTAGATATGCTGAGCAAATTGCATTGTGTTACATATAGTATAGAGCAAATACTGTACTCAATACTACCTGAGAATTTTGTATTGATAAGCTTGACACTACATTTGACATACCTTAGATAAATTTTTTTTTTTTCATTTTAAACTTGATTATTGCTATTATCAGATTTGGATTTATAGAATCCAAATAAAATCTATTAAAACTCAGAAATGCCTTTTAAAAGCTCAAGGCTCTGTCACACATTGGGAACAGGTTCAGTTATAGAATACTTCTTATGTTGGCGGGGGTGGGGATTGATTTTTGAGACTTCTCTATCAATAAATTTGCATCTGCAATCCCCTTGCCAATATTAAGCTCTGTGATTATCAAATTGGATCAATATTTGAAATCTACAATATTGCAGAAATGCTATGCACACATTCAGGTTGATGGGATATTTAGGTAAATCACGTGCATGCAGCACAGGTGTGTGTACAAGCTGCATTATTCAATCTTTTAGTTCCATTTAATAAAGCAGGAAATGTTATGCATTATCTTTGCTCACTATCAAAATGAGATATCTTTTTAATTTGGTTAATACTTGAAAGACCAATAATGCAAAAATACCTTTATGGAAACATTTTGCAGCATTAAATTTTTCATGAAGAAAATTATATTTAGAAAAAGAAAAGCATTCAGTCTCTATCCACTTTTGCAATGAATGGCTAAAAAGAAACCAAAAAGATATTTCATCTTATATCTCTAAGATGATTAACAGAGAATATATTACACTTAATAAATATAAATATATTTAACTCTGTTAAGTAAGTATCTTGAGTTATATTAGTCAGGAGAGCATTTATCAACCTCCGGTAAAGCATTCAATAATACTTCAGGTGGGCAACGGAGAAATGGTTTGCAAGCTAGCCTAGCAGATCATTACTATTGTTGCGAGTTTGATTCAGTGGCGTAGCAAAGGTTCTCAGCGCCCGGGGGCAAAGATAATTTAGCTGTGACTTTTCTTCCTATTACGTTTTTTAGGTAGCTCAGGGTAACGCTACATTGTGACTTTTGTTCCGTGACTTTTCTTCCTGTGACTTTTATTCTGGGATTCTAGTGCTCATTATATCTTTGTACATGTCTTTGGATGAAATAAGCTATTGTATTATTTCAGTTTGACTTTGGATGACGTCTGAGTATGTGTCTGCTAAGTAATTTTTGCGGCCCTTCACACTTGCGCCCGGTGGCGACTGCCCCCCCACCCCACCTGCTATACCACTGGTTTGATTCATACTAGGTGTCCCACACTTATGGCTTCAAGTTGTAGTAGGCTCAGTTTAGTACACATCAGTAATATTTTCATGAAGAGACTATTTTTCAACTTTTCAAGATAGGAGTAAAAATGCATTCTTCCACTCTTATGTAATTCAATACAAACACAAACTGCACATTCACATCATACCAACAAGTAATCATTGCAAAATGCAGCAAATGGAACAATGTCAGCTCAAAAGATAGAGGATGAGTGTAACTACCTAAATAAACACGCATCAAGCAACGAGTAAAAACCAATCATCCTCAAATTACCATAAAATAAGAGGAAAAACCTTTTAAATCTCAATATGTTGTAGCATGAACCTGACTTGCACATCAAAGGCATGCCGAACTACGCTTAATCCTAATGTATTTGGTTGAAGCCATCATTTTCTCTCCCAGGATTCTATTTCTATAGTAACTAAAGATTGCCTTCATATGTGGGTTTTTTTTCCCTTTCATTCATTCTTTACTTCTTCGTACATAATCTGATTGCGTCCAATACACGATCATTTCATTTGGCTATTACCGAAAATAAACAATTATTTATATCCGAGATAGACAACAGCTGTGTCCACTTATTAAATATGGATTAAGAATCGCGTGGAACCGGCTCTCAGAGCCTGCTGTTCTGAACATGGTCAACCTGTAGGAGTTTGAGTGTAATGCAGTAATTAGTTCTCTTTTCAGTACAGCACCTGTTACACATGGTCACCCCAATTGTCACTGTCAGGTTTTGTGTGCAACAAATAAATCTCGCTTAAACAGATAAAAACTTTTTGTATCAATACAAATGTGACAGAATTTTGCAAGAAGATATTCTGTCAGTGTAACCCTGAGCCTACCACAACATAGCAGTAATTGTCCATGCAAAAACTTTTAGTCTACATTTACATACACTTTGGGATAGTTTCGGTGAAACAAGCTTATCTTCTTGGTCCAAGGAATGTGGATAATATTAACGATAAAAGTTGTTTCCTCCCACCCACTTGTTTTGACAGGGGAATTAAAAAACTTTTGTTGAAGTAGATATGAAAACAAGACTTTTACAAAAAACAACCGCTACTTTAAATATAAACTGATAGACGTTTTGGCTAAATATACTGGATATCAATGGCAAACACTGTAACCTTTACATTTAAACCTTTTAAAAAGCAATATAAAATACAAATACTGAATATTTGTTTTCCTTTTCGAACTAAAATAATTTTAAACTTATTAAACTTTATTACTTTATTCCTATAGTTCTTCGGACGATTGAACTCCTTGTTGTTTGAGTTGTTAACACAACGTTTTGGCCGATCCATTCTTCGGCCTTCTTCAGGTGTAATATCCGAATGTGATGGGGTAAACAGTATTTTTTTTAAATTTCAAAGGAGGTAACCCTTATAATGTAGGATTCGGGTGTTTCTTTGTCTTTGTCTTGTCAGGTTTGGGCCTGTTGAGCAGCGGAAGCCACATTGGGTTGAACTCTGCATTTAGTCGACATGTTGATATAAGCTGCCTCTTTGATTTTTCTCTGCTTCCAACAGCGATCTCTGTCAATAATCTGGACTTCCTCCCAGAGAGGAAAGTGTAGAAAATATCTTTATTACTTTAATTATTTTTGCTCACTATCAAAGTCAGCCCTCTTTAAATTTGGTTAATACTTGAAAACCTCTCTGCAGAGAGATCTTCTTGAAAACATTTGACAACATTAAGAGCTTTCCAAGAAGAAAATTTTAAAAAACTTTACAGACCCCCATCTACATGTTTGTGATGAATGGCTAACATCACTAAAGGCATTTAGTGTCATATATGCAGATAATTATCAGAGAACCTACAAAACAAAATATATTTAACTTATTGCCATAAATCTGAATAACTATCATTTCAATCTTTATTATTATTGGATGAAGTATTGTAACAAACCACTTTTATTAAATTTGACTAGTTTTTACCTTCATCCTAATTTTAGTTGTTTTTATACAACTTATTAATTCGGGCCACTGTTTCCATAGCAACGAATAACAATAATAATAAAGATTGATTTATAAAAAAGACTACTAGGTCGCATATGTAAAACAACATAAATATGGCACAGAGAGTCGGTAACGAGTTTATAAGTGTAAATCAGCTTCTGCTAATCCATGAAGTCTTTGTGGCCGATTGGTAAAAGCAGCTAGGCGTAAACTAGTCTCTCTCTGGCAATGAAGGTGTGAGTTCCGAAGGATTACACTTTATTTCCGATTGCGTTGCCATAGAAAAAGTGACCCGAATTAATAAGTTGTATAAACAACTAAAATTAGGATGACGGTAAAAACTAGTCAAATTTAATAAAAGTGGTGAACTATCATTTCCTTCTTTTGAAGTTAGAAGCTCATAATTCTGATTGCGGGTCAGTAGGAATCAAATCTATCCACATGTTTTAGCATTTGTTTACTGTTTGCAGCCGATGGATACCTTTTGTAAAAGTTTTTCACTTGATCTTTACTTAATTATGCCCGAACTAATTAGTAACCAGAATTCAAAATCAAATATGACTTTTAAGACAACAAATGAGAATGGAAAGTGTGTGTGTGTGGGGGGGGGGAAAGCAAAGAGGTTGCAAAATTGTTTAATATATCAAATGATTGTGCAAATCTTAGAAAAATAACAACAACAATAAAAAAGAAAATATTTGATTTTAAGAGCTTCGAGATTCCTGTGAATTAAAGAGAATCAAAGACTCTTCAGAATTCCAAGAGATTCTTGTTTGAATGAGACTTGGGTGTGTGTGTGAGAGGGGGGGGACCAATCTGAACATCAGAGAACACTTAGCCAAGATTATTTCCAAGTATTTAATTCTTACATTAAATTTCAAATGCACAATGATTGCTTTTTAATCGTTAAGAGAAAAAAAAAGTCTTTCATGTCAATTTCTACACATTCATGTATGGATTGTGATCATCCACCCCCTCCATTGGGTCACCAGAGGTCAACACAACCTATCATATGTTCATCCTGGGGTCAAGTTACACTAGTACACAAATGTGCAGACCGTAGAGTGCAGTCGTTTGGGAGTCTATAAAATGTAAAGAAACAAACATCTGTCA
>VCCN01000387.1:26996972-27023357 GCA_006491835.1 Architeuthis dux
GATAGAGATAGAGATAGAGAGAGAGAGAGATAGATAGAGAGATAGAGATATAGAGAGAGAGAGGATTCTGCAGGAAGGGCAAATTGAGTAATATTTATAATCTTGGAATATGAAATTGGTGAACAGAGTTCTAATTGCAGCTGAAACATATTTTGACAAAATATCTCATCACTGGCATGACACAATGGTTGATGGAGAAGAGAGTGGGTAAGTGACCACTTGGGCAAACCATTACTTTACATGCCCAGGCAGTAGCAGTAGAAAAAAGTGTTACCACCACAATAAACCCTGCAGGACCAAATCAATACGCATATGTATGTACAAGGTATCACAAAGGTAATGGCCGATTTGTCCCAAAATTAATGTGAGTTCTATCTAAGGGAAGCAACTCAGCATGCCAGTACGACTAAAATTACCAGTAAAATTGAAGACTGTTGCTAATTAATTGGATGAGTTGCTTCCCTTAGAACTGCCATTAATTTTGGGACAAATCAGCATTAATTTTGTGACACTCTGTATGTACAGATAGATACACATAAAAACTCATCAGTTAGAGCTTTATGTTAAATTTGGTTCGGGTACTGAAAAGAAAGTATATGTACGAAATAATCAAAAGTGAATTTAAAAAACAAAAACAAGTCTGGTTAGTCACTCAATTGAAACCGTCATGTGACCAATCTTTTGGCAACATGCTGTGTTGGGAGTGATCAATTAGAAAATTGTAAAAAAGGGTGATTAATGAATAAGTTACTTCTCTCACCTTTTGTTGGGCAGTGAACACTAAAAAAAGTCTGAATTTTAAAAAAAAACAAGCCTGACACAAGGGATCAATTTAGCATAAGTTTACATTGCAAATTGAACACACCCTCCCAAAACCCTATTTAGGTGGTAATTTTTTTAAAAATAATCTTTTTCTAGACATACGGTTTAAATGTTGAAATTTTCAGCCTTCTTGCTCCATTTGTACGGCCTGTACGCGTTATACATACAGAGCCAGCCAGGCAGACCAACTTGAAAACTGAAAGAACCCTATGGTGACAGTTTTGCTTTACGGTTTCTAACATGTCTGCATCCACCCAAATGGGGGGTGAGGGGCGGGTTGTAGGGGACTAAAAGCGTGATTATTTTCCCAACCAGACACTTAAAGACAACTAACCAGAAATTAAAAATATATACAGCCAGTCATACATACACAACATTCTATATATTAATTCTTGCCAATGTTTCTATACATAACAATATACTTGCTTCCAAGATAAACAAAAACATGTTTTTATTCCAAGATGAAAGTTTTCACCAGAACACTCATAGTTGTGCATATATGCACAATATTTTCTCTGTACATCAATCTCCATGAATGTTTTTAAGCATACAGGGCTGAATCAACATGCAGACAGACAGACACACCCACCTTCCATGAACAGCAATGAAAGGTATTTATTAATGTGGAACGTGAACGAGTAACCAGATACAAACAATAAGTACAATCAAATCGATTATTCAATGTGAAGCATGAAGGAGGATACACACTATAATATCAACGTCAAAACAAACATAGAAACTTCAATTATGTACAGAAATAGTATATAGATACAAATACTTATCTAATAATATATACACATATTTAATATAGAAACATAAAAGCATAAATATAAAAGATTCATGACATGAAAAATGATTTTCTCATACTAAATATGTAAGCATACAATATACATTAACTCATACACATTTAGCTTTAAATATATATAATTGTATGTGTATATATATATACGCACACAAACACACATATATACATAATTCCATGGTGTATATTAATCACATAGATCGAACATTATACAGTTAAAATGTCAGATAAAAATTCAGTTAATAACTATATGTCAGGCTATGGACTTATTGATCCGCTCTCATCTCTCTGTATGAGAGTGTGTCGTCATGGAAGGATATAGGACAGGCCTTTGTCCATCAGTGGACTTATAATGAATGATGATGATATGAGATATACAGATGTATATGTATTATCTTAAAATTGTTTTAGCTCTATCTTTGTGTATTGAGCACTTTTATAATAAAACAATTTTAAGATAATACATATACATCTGTATATCTATTGACTTTATTTATTTATATAGATATATATTTATGGTAGAAGAATATTTATTGGTTCATTACAACCTGTACAGTTGGTTTCACGAGACTTCGATCTTCAGATGAACAGTTACTGTTGTTTCATTAATTTCTTATATAGTAAATGAGTAACGTATATATAGTACTAAACAGTGTAAAGGACACTTAAAAATTGGTATATTAACAATTTTGTTTTTTATCTTTTATCCCTGATCGGTTTTGCCCGACTTGGCATCTTCAGGGGAAAATTTCTTTGTGAAAAGAATCTTTTAATCGATTGTTCTTTTAGAAAAGTAAGATAAAGTAAATATGAACGTTGTGTATCTATAGCAAATTCACTTGTTTAAAATTTTGAATTTTCAAATTTAAAGTATGTTTGTTGATGGCTTTTTTGATAATCCAAAAATAAAATCAAAGCTGAAACTGTATTTAATGAATAGTTTAAAGAATGTATGTTATAAGTATATTAATATAAAAGTGTGTTATTTTGTATTTAGTTGTTGGTGTTTTTTATGGATAAAGTGTGAAATTCTTCAGATGATTCAGTTTAATATTAAGCTCATCTGGAGACAGGGTTTTTAGATGTTGCAACCATTTGTCTTCATGAATTTCTAATGTTGATGTGGTATTGTTAGATACATTTTTTCTATGATAGTAAATTTTGCGTTATAGTTATGGTTTGGTAAGTGAAAATGTTGCTCTACAGGTAATGATTTAATCCTATATCTATAGTTATTTAATCTGTAGTTAAAGGGCCATTCAGATTTTCCTATATATTGTTTAGAGCAACATGTGCATTCTAAGAGGTAGATAATGTTTTTGTTTACGCAATCAGACTCGTGGTAATTTTGCAGATTTTCTTTGTTATGGAACTGGTGAATGTGTTTGTGAATGCAAGTTGTTTACAGTATATATATGTATATAGATAGATATCAATATGGATATAGATCCATTCTTAAATTGGCAATAGTTTTTAAAGAAATCTCTAGAACCATACATGCAGACAGGTGTATTCAGAAGAAACCAGTTTCCACACAAGAAAACAATCTTGAATATGTACACTTAATCATTAATTCATTCAGACTAACATTTCCATCTTTCCAGTTTTTATCACAATCTCTGCCTGACCATTCTTTCTTTGTTCCTCCCACCAGTATTCTGTCCATACAATTGCTATTTTAGGGAATGGTCTGTGTTTTGATGGACGTGCTGTCTTCAACTTAAAAGTAAAAAACAGGTAATTGTCCATTACACAATGTTTGTAAATAATGGAACGCTAATTCTAGTTTGACAACTAACATCAATGTTATTGTAGCTAAAGACTGTGTTGATGTCTTCTATTTTTTTTTGTCTGTTTTTTATCTTAATCATTTTGTTAGGGTGGGGGTGGGGGTACTTTTTAGATGTAAATCTTTCACTCATCATCCCAATGCTAAACCTAACTGTTTTGGATCACCTTTCAATACTACAATTTTGTTTCTTTTGTTAACTTCAGAATTTATAGTTTCATACACAGCATTTTAAATTATTTTAAATTTTACCAAATTTCAATATTGGGTTTTCCCAAAATCAGCTCTTAACATAATAAAAGAAATTAGTTCATCCATTTTGAAGTACTAGTTTTTTTGCATGTGTTCGATAGCATTAAAGTTTTAACTTCCTCCACCTGTATTAAACAACATACTTTTATCTATCCTTCTTCACATTCTTACTGAACTCATATATTCACAGTAAATCTGACTTTGAGAGGGTATCAGTTAACTAATTTTGATCATTTTCAGCTATCCGGGTACCAACATTTATCTCCCCACTCAAATCCCCTCAAAACCAGCTATTTCAAAATACCATTGCCAAATGCTCAAACAAGGGATCAGAATATAGTTTTATGGCATATCAACCAACACCAAATAAGTCTTTAAGGTACATTCTCTGGATCTTTAAATATGCATAACTTGAACTGAATTGTCATAATCTTCTGATATACCAGAGGGAAGCAGACAGACATCACACCTTTTAGGTGGCCAAGAAGTTTCAAGGGTAGTGACAGAGTGCTCAACACACTAGGAAAATTCTCAAACAAGGCTCGATTCAATAATAACAATCAAAATACAGAAGTCTTGAAGACCTTGTTGCATTAGTCAATTAGATTGACTCTTGAGAAAAGAAATGGTGCAAAACTATTAAAGTCAGAATTGCATCTTCCTAAGTGAGTGATATGTTTCTAGCAGGAGCATTATTACATTTTCTATCAGTCATAAAAAGAATTCTCATGCTACTTCTAATATGTTTGGATACCTTCTGGGAAAAGAGGTTTATGGCACAAGCATTGGCTCTATACTCGTCTTTAATAGCAGTACAACATTTCAGTAATGCTCTTAAGACCATATGGAAATTTCCTGTTTCATCTTTGAAATTTAAAAATAGAACATGTATTTTGATAATTATAAGTGATTGGTTCAGATTAATTTCCTCCTCTTTGTTGGTTTTTTTTCCCCCACAATGTTTCAGCCATGCACCCTCCAGCATTCCTCAGGTGTCTTTTGTATTCTGGACTGTCATCGTTCAGACAAGATCTATTTTGATAATACAGAAAAAAATGGAATATTTTTTTTTACACTTTAAAATTTTAATTCACCAATTTATATATACTTAATTCAAAAACAATTATCAGTAATTTTTAAGAAACTCTTGCTGAACTCTTATCTAATTTTTCAATGCTTGGGCCTTGATGAAAGTATTATGAACTTGTTTGTGGCTAAATACTGGTTGAGACATATATTCTAATGTCAAAGGTTTGGCCTTATTGTCAATGAATAGTACAGAGTTTGGCTATCCCAGAAGAATTGTTAACATGTTGATGAGTAGCATCTATGCAGTTTGAGACCTGTAGATTCTTAATATTTTATATGGATAAAGTTCCCCCATAAGAATACTAAACACATTTTGCCCATTGAATGCACATATGTAACAACCATTAATGGATCAGTAGGCAGTAGATAACCTCTAACAATAGAGTTAATGTTTTAAGAGAATGATGAAAGTGTTATACACACTGTAGACAGGTACATACATCTGAATAAACATATTGATATACGCATAATTGCCAGCAAAAATGTTATTCATTCACAAAGTTCTTTCAACTCACTAAACTCACCTCAAAACAACTCAGTTTGGACCAGTTTTCATTCCCCAAAGTGTGACTTCACTGATGTCCCTAATCTCAAGATGAGCTACAGTTAGGTACATTGTATGTTATTGTCAATGGCACTATATACATACCTATGTAGTCTGGTTTGTACTGGTAGACCTAAACCAAATATTCTATGATACCTGTATATTTTAAGCATGGAATGACCAAGAACCAGTACGACCTTTCCTGATTTGAGGCCTTTATGGATTTGAGTGTTTTGTCCTCAAAACAAGACCGGCAGGTATTAACAACAATCTAATACATCAGAGGAGAACATCAAAGATAAGCTGATCATAGATTGTAACGGAATACAGGAATTATTCTCATTTAATGTACTTTTGTTGTTTTCCCCTTGAGGAAATGAATGATCCCAATCTATGCAGTACAGACTGATGGCAATCAATACTAGCTGTTTTACAAGCTCAATTATTGCAATTCTCGGTATTGAGATATTTGGCCAGGTATTAAAAAATACTGCTGTTAACAAGTTTAAAGAAAGAGAGAAGGAATAAAAGGGAATAAATGTATGAGAAAACAAATACAATCAACAGGACAAACCCCCAAAGCAAGAAATGTTTCTGAGAAGAGAGAAAATCTCAGACAATGACTTCAATAGCTGAGGCAGCAGAGTTCTTTGCCTTCAGCAATTAAAAAACATAAAATAAAAGGAAGTTTAACATATTTCTACTCACAGCCAAGAGTCACAATTATTTTCTAAATTCTTTTTTTTAAAAAGGAAAAAATCCAAGTGTTTATTTTTCTAAAATGAACATCAAGAGAAGAGGAAAGACATAGTAAACATTTTTGTTCTTAATTTTAAAGCTAAATTTTTTTCTTTTTAATGACTATTCATCCGAACTGACAAGTGGTTGTTCAACTTCTTGAGAAGTAAAAGAAGGGGGGGGGAGATAAACAAAGGGAGAAAAGCAACACTACAAAGAGAAATAAAATCAAGCAAAACACCTGAGGAAATAAATACTCCTCAATACTTGGCAGTTTAATCAATCACAATTAGTCTGAGCAAAGGGAAATTTGAACACACAAAATGTTATTTGCTTTACAAATGTAAAGGCTTATTTAATGGCTGATTCTTTAAGTGAAAAAGCTTTCTAATTATATTTCAAGCAGACATATTTTGTTTGCTTTGGTTAAGATATATATATTTTTTATTTTTGTTTCAAACGTTTTAACGGGGAATTAACTTGAAAAATCAATTGGAAACAAATAGTTTTATTACAGAAACAAATGTTGACAAAAATTGTGTAAACAATGTCACAGGTTTTGAACAGTGTGTTCTTTTTCTTGGTTTTACACTGGGATTCAGATGGTAGGAGTATTGGTTTTTCCACCTGGTGAATCTGTCTGAAATCAGGAAACCCATTTACACTGTGGGAAAAGTTTTTCATATTGAATGAGTACATTTATATACTTCTAAAACCCACAAGGTTCAAAGTCTACACATATTTGATATTATGGCAACAAGTAAATGCTCTATAGCTTATGTTATAATAAAATGCTGGTCCAAGTAAAGAAAAAGGGATTTTACTAGTCAGCTTAAGTTCTAACCTGCATATGGATGTCTTCAGCAAGATTTTTATACTCCATTCCAATTGTGATCAGTCTTGTACCAATGGTCAACATATTAAACTATCTTGCATATATATATATATATCTGGTTAAATACGATGGACAAGGAAAACCTTTTCAACTTTTTGGTTGATTTTTCTTGTTTATGCACAAGAGAACGTATGTCCGGATCCAATATATATATATATATATATATATATATATATATATACATATATACACACACATTCAAATATTCTCAAACACAAATATGGCCTTGTGCCAGACTATGCCAAGCCTTGGAAATATCTCACACTCATATCCATATAGAATTTGTGTGAATGGTTGAAAAATGAATCAGCAATAAAACCAGTGATATGTAGCTATTTCAAAGTGGCAGCCAACTTGTTTGACATATGGACAATTAAATGTTCTTAAATTGAAATCAATTCCTCTAATATCAAGTAGATATAGACACAACTCATTTTAGCCTAGCACAATAATAGAGCACTTAGTGGGGATCAAACTCGCGAGCAATGGCTTATAAAACTAAATTGCTAACTATTGCTCTAAGAGAGACACCCTCTCACCATATACACATTCTCTACAGAGAAATCTCTTATTTCTATTCCATTCTTATTAGAAATACATTATTATAAGTTGAAGAAACAAATCTATTTCTGTTTATACTTATTCTTTTCTGATCATCTCAGCAATCCCAAGTTCAAAATTTGTAATTCATCTGGATGAATCGACTGTCTTTAATAAAGTTTTCTTTAGTCTTTGTTTCTACATCTAGTTATTGTTAAGTAACGACTAAGGACTAATTATATAGTCTTAGTAGTACCAATTGCTTTTATGCCATTAAGTTAGGATCGCTAAAATATTTATCTGATTCACAGGGGTCACAAGTGAAAACAGTTGGAGAAGCCCTGTTCTGTACGATCCATCCGCCAATCCATCATCCTGCTTTCCATCAAGCTTACCTATTCACACTCATTGATCTGTCTATCCACTCATCTATAATATTTATCAGCCTGCTGTAAATGACAGTACGTATTTCATTTTTTTAACTGGTCTCATATGCACCAATCAGATACTGGATTCTTAACTCTGAGTAAGAAAAAGCGCTAAATTAGACTTTTTTTTTTGGTCCTGTTTTTGACCATTTTTATTATCTTTTTGGCATGTTGAGGCCATTTTTGGCTATTTTTCAAAAGAATTTAGCACACTTTTAGCAACATTGAGCACTTCGGCCCCCCAGACATAATGGATGCCCCCCCCCCACTCGCTGTAACGTGGCGACTGGCCTGACCATAACCCTACACTTTTATTCTATAATGGTCAATTTCTGACAAATCTTTTATAGTTTTTAACTAATAGAATTCAAAGAGCAGTGGCTTTATGAACTAGATACGAGGCAGTGATCAATGTCTCACTACTATATGATGGGTGTTGAGCAAATTTAGACTTGAAAAATATAAAATTGACAGATTCAAAGAGAAGGGTGCTTCCCATCTTGTTTAAGGCAATGCTTAGGAGTCACAGAAATCTAAAACCCATAGTTAGATGTCCATAAAGGGGATCATGGATTTTTGCAGCTGAATACACTGGAGTTATTTAATAACATCTGCCTGTTCTTGAGTTTCTCAGTATAGAATAAAAAGTATGAAACAACATAAAAGATGAGATTTTAATTAAAAATAATTAATAATAAATTGATCTAATTAAGAAAAAATCAAGAATTGTTAATTAACTTATTTTATAACTGATTAGATGCCTACTCTGTGTAACAGTAACATAGAAAGGTCCACCGAAATTTTAATGAAGTTAAAATTGGTCTATTGATGAATGTAGTAATTATAGTAAACTAGTCTATACTTATAAATCAATCTTTTGGATTATTGGATGAAGTATTGTAATACAGTATTTTTATTAGATTTGACTAGTTTTTACCTTTTTGGTAAAAGCAGCTAGGCGTAAACTAGTCTCCTTCTGGCAGTGAGGGTGTGAGTTCGATTCTCACCGAAGGCTTACTCTTTATTTCCGATTGCGCTGTTATTCGTTGCCATAGAAACAGTGGCCCGAATTAATAAGTTGTATAAAAGCAACTAAAGGTAGGATGAAGGTAAAAACTAGTCAAATTTAATAAAAGTATTAGTCTACACTTGCCATCAAAAAATGATGGCCATAATTAAGTAATTTTACAATTGCATTGTACTTATAAAATATCAAAAATATTATGTTGCGCAGTAATTTCTTGTTTATGTTCAATATTTCGTGAATATCAAAAAAATGTCAATCAAGGAAAAATTAAGTAAAGATATAATTTATCAAGTTTAACATAACGCAAAATTCTATTTCTACTTAGTTATGTCACCAGACGTCACTGATGACATAAGCGTGACAGAAGACAAACACACATTGCTATTTATTATATGTGTGGATGGTTAGAAGGTAAGGGAGTGAGATAGATTCACTAAGTAAATATAAGGAAGTACAAATCTACAAGTGTACAATAACATTTCAAATAACACATGGTTATATATGTATGAGTGTATCTTTTAGTGCAACTAAAGAGATGGAGAAACGGGTTTTAGGAAGTTGATGTGTAAATCGAAGTGAAATCAAAATCTTCAAATATTTGATTTCCACATATCTAGCACATAGATATTACAAATTAAATATAATAACTCTATTCTGTGCCAGTAATGCTTGCTTGATTTCCTGACTACTAACAATCCCTTTTTCCCTAATTTTCATTGCACAACACAAATATGAAGGGCTGAAACCTACTAAAAAATTTACAATGGTCAATTTTTTCCCCCCTATCACTAGAATTATTTAGCTTGTTATTGAAGAAAACGGCTAAAACTAAGCAGGGGAGTGGTAGACTAGCAGTAAAGTCAGTGGGCTGGAATATTCCTGGTTATATAACAGATAGTTCAGATATAAAAACTAGCTACACCTATTAGCACTGTCTTTCTTTAATAATTTAGTTAGAGAAATATGGGCAAAAAGAATGCTTGACTTGGAGCTTGAAGACTTGACAATAGACTGGCTGAAGCTCTGAATCGACAGCATATTTAACAGACCTCCAAAGTGGTTAAGACCATTTTTAAGATGAAATTGTGCCATAGCAATCCAAGAGTTCCACAGCTAATTGTTTCTTCTTATGATCCAATCATTGGTAGTATTGCCACTGCAATTGCCAAAAAAGCAGCAATTTGAAAGTAGATTTCAGTTCAGCATTTCAGATAGAACAGATATCTGTAGAATATTGGAATAACTAAAAAAAACTAGTTTTCAAAATTAATGTACAACCATTTAACATGATACTACAATGTCTGAAGAACCTCCCAGAATCAGAGAGAACAGCAATATAAAAATCTGTTACCACATTTTTCAAGAGAGAATGTAAAACACATTCTCTCTTGAAAAATGTCGTTTTGTGACCTGGATTACCAGATTATCCACCTGGAAGTTTTCTCAGATTTCATCAAGTTACTAGGTCTATCACCTGGAAGCATTCTTTGGAAAATTTCATTTCCTTAGACCCTAATTTAAAAAATGCATGTTTCCATTTCTTTGGATATACTTTGGACTCCTTAACCATTGCAAACCACTTTTGACATGTTCATTCACAGTACTTTCTCCATAAACTGCATACATCTTTTTGCATTTTAAAGTTGTATTTTTACCTTTCTTAAAATAAAAAAAGCATAATATGCCACAAAGTTTGCTTATTTTCTTCCATTTTCAATGTTAGAATGAATAAACAAAAATATACCAATTTTGACATATTTTCTCCAGAAAATACATGCTGATATGACAGTTATCACAATACAATCAAAAGCAATCTTTTTTAAATGCTCCTAATACCACTAACAACAAAAACAGAACAAACTTCTTAGGCTACTCGATATGTCAAATAACTTATTTATCTTGCATTTTCAAGAAGGTTCATGGTACAATGAGTTACTTTCTACTTAAAGTGGCTTTGAGAAACAAGGGATAAAAGTTTAGAAACCATTTTTAATTTCATTGCATGGCCAAGAGCATTGATAAATGTTGTGCCTTGCGCAGATAAGTGCATTTATTTGTATCGCAAGAGTATTTCACATAACCAAATTCTTTAACCCTGCTGCCAAAGGAGGAATCTCAACAGCCAATACCCATATTTATATTGGTAAAATAGTGAAAGAATACCCTGAAAGCCTGATTCTGACGGTGCCTAATTATCAGATGATTATTAAAAGAATTTCTTTGTTTGAGACCTTCTTCATTAGATCAGGAATCAATCAATAAAAAACTAATTAAATTCTGTTAATTAGGAGATTACTTTTTTTCACAAAACAGTGCATATTGCCTTTTCATAATTGTTGCTAATAGTACCAGACAAATTGATTAGTCAATATTCCCTTTGTTAAAAAAGAATAAGAGTGGATATTTATACACAACACTTGGGGGTTGGGGTTTTAGAAGCATACAACTGTTACAGGATTGCAGATAGGAAAACTCGCCCCCCAAATTTAATTACTTCATACTTAACCTGAAGCCATTCAAAAGATAAACGTCTACTTGTAATAATAAATATAAATGCATAAACTATAAAAAAACTGAAATAAACCATACAAGAAAAAATAATTAAGGCATCACCAGATCAGAGGTTGAATCCTAATAAGATCATTGCTAAATGGCAAGCAGCTTTCTTAACCCTACAGTCACCATCATTTTTGTATCTTTGATGCATCAACTCTGTTGCAAAGAGAGGACACTTTAAAGAATTGTTCAAGTTCAATAATAAATCAAGATTACGGCTAATTCCAACTATATCTTTTCACAAAATATTTTCTATTATACTTCCTGTAGATGTGCACACAGAGATTTGTCAAAACAAAAGCATATTTTTTTTAAATTTCTATTTTAAAATGTAAGGTTGGTATAATGACAGATATTACCAAATTAAAAATGCAAACAGAAGATGTACTCACAGATCCTTTATTGAAATAATGACTGCGGCCAACGATTCACACACGTGGCTTCTCGAGCTCCCTGATCTACTAATCACAATGACAATAATGGCTGCCCGTTCACGAGATGAACATGACCAAGAACTGTGTATATAGCATTCCATGCAGTTGTGACAGGAATTATACTTTTAAATGTAAGGCTGAAATAACATCGAAAAGCTATATTCCATTGTGAGATTATGAAGTCAGGTATGGCGGATCATGTTTGAAGTAAAAAGGGAGATGGGATCACCAACGCCTGTGGAATGAAATTCCGAGAACAATATCAAATATGATAGGCATCCAAAGAATTCCTGAGGCTACAATGGCCAAAACGTGACTATAACAATCAACTTAAGGACACTAATTTGTATAAATCTGTGTATAATAATTACACTTCCCCATCTAAAAAAATTCAAACAGAAATAAAGTATTAACAAAGAAGAAAAGATTTTCTAACTTTTGGCCCACCCATAACATCTATAAAATTAATCATACAGTATTTTCTCTAAATATTTTTTATCAAAAAAATAAAAAATAAATAAAAACCTAGTAGTGACTCTCATTGCTACAGACATACCAATAGTGCTCTTAATAAGATGAACATATTCCAGTGGGAAAGAATTATAAAATGTTTCTGCTTTCTCAAGAGTTACTAAATACATTACAAATATAAACTGAAAAAAATGGAGACTTATGGTTCTGGTTTGACTCCAAAATGAGTTAGTGGTAATGAAACAAACCTTTTGACTATCAGTGCAATGTTCTCTGATTTTTTACTATTATTATCATTTATGATGATGATAATAATACGCCTCTACCACCACCACCATTATTAGGAATTTCAACAATTCTCTGGTTATACACATGGATATGCAGAGCTGCATATAACTTCTGCCCTCTGGTTAATATACTGAACAAACATGTCTTTAATACAGAGAGCAAAAGATCAGTTCTGAATCATTTCTCTGTGGAAAACTTCCATCTATCAGTAGAGGATTCGGTTGTCATTCAGTACAAATAGTTGCAATAGTTTCATTCTTTCTTATTTCACAACCACAAGTATTTGATTAAAATTTCTGTGCAGTCTTTTTCTCGAGAGACCAATCAAGGAGGAAAATGAATGAGGAAAGATTACAGTTTGTAGTTTTGCCTTTTACAAGTTGATAAACACTGATCAGAATACAAGCAGCATCTAAGTAGTCAGACATTCAACTGATTACTAATAATACTATAAAACATCAAATAGAAATTTTCAATTTCATCAGAAACGTTTAATTCACAATGGGACCATGGCTGGAAATTAATAAATCATAATGAAAACAATGATTTTTAAGTTCATCTAACCCATTTTAATGTACAGACGAGGTTATTCAGAAAACTATACTTAAATATAATCAATACTTATCTAATAAGCCATGGTGGATTCTATTAATATTTCAATGTTTATTTGCATCAGATCATATGCCTTATGGATGAAGAGATAAAAGATTAATATACTGACAAAATCTGTAACAACATTGTTTCATAAAACATCTCTATATACCTAGTTGTATATATTTTGGAATTGCTTTCTTCTTAAGAAAAAGTCCATCTACTTGAATATACATTCCAGGTACACAGAAATATCAAATGATTCACAGGTAGTAAATTAACTTTCTGGCAGAAGAGTTGGTATATTTTTGCAGAGTCCAAATGTAAGGCACACCATAAACAAGTTGACAGGTATAAATAAGCCTATTAATCATAAACAGCTAAAGTTTACAAATCAACAAATAATAAGACAAAAAGGTTCCAGTGTTTAATGAAGACACTCTGAAATAATGAGCAAAACACACATATTTATATTTACTTATCTTTAAAAATAAACATCTGATAGATATCTATAGAAGCATTGTCAGCTTTATCACCATTATTATTGTCATAATAACTTTAAATATGTGTCAAACAAAAGAAAAGCTGATACAAACATCTTCCAAAGATGTAAATCCTACCAACTGCATTGCTGCTGCCATTCATTCTACATCTATCATTTACAACTTGAATTCTCATAAAACTAGAAACTATGATTTGTTTGAGATGAATGCAGACCCCAAAACCTAAATGAGATTTAATATATTTAGATTAACAATAATTTAAAAACTTCTTGGCATTCAGCTAGCAATTAAACTTAGTCCAAGTTCTTCTGGCTGTTCTGAAGCAGAGAATGTATGTACTAACAAAGGCAATTTCAATATTGGTTTTTGTCATGTTATGCAGACACACACACAGCAATCAAATTATTTATAATAGCAGTCATGAAGATAAGATGAATAGATATCCTCACAACTATTGCAATATCATTAATGATGATGATGATGATGTCCAAAGCTCATTATGAATGATTACGATCAAACGACACACTGGATCATGAAAAATGGATTGACGCTTTGTAAAGTACTTGTGATTTGCAAGCAGATATTTAACTGGAAGATAAAAAATTCCAATGAAAGATTTGGCTCATTACCTCTTAAGGCAAGTCATTAAACCAAGCAGATTGGACTGGGAAGACTACTGGTGTTCTCCTTCACAGGAGAGTTCTATTTGCGAGTCATTTTAAAAAAGCACATTTAAAATGTTGCATACCAAGTCTTCTAATCTCAATCAGAACATCAAATCATTTGCTGAGAATACTGGAAGCAATTTGTGCACACTGCTCACATAGTTACAAAGTCAGAGACAGAAAATATTCAATATTTATAAAATTTAAAAGCTGTCAATAGTAACTTTCTGGATCATTGGATAATTATTATTTCCATTTGTCAAGCAGTTTTATTTTATAATATACTCTTTCAAAATAGCAGATAAAATAGAAAAGTGCCATATATAAACAGAGATAGAAAGATTATATATGACACACTGGAACACAATAGTAATTCTCAAAATTTATTTGAAATAGTTTCAAACAACTCAGAAAAGAATGAGCATATATTGAGGCATTCATTTTTATTCATTTAAATTGATATTTAAAAAAAATTGTTTCTAGATTTTCTGGCTTATATTTCAATCAGCACCGTTTTAGCTCCAGGCAAAATGATTTTGGTTAAATGGTCCACATTTGGAAGTGATCCTCTGAAATTACTGAATCAATCAACAATTCATTGAAAATTCCAAAATGCCTTCCATACTCGGTATCACACTAGACATCCATTTTACCAAAAGAAACAATATCACATGTTAATGAAACTCTTCCACAGACCTATATTTAACCTCGATTACCATTTTTCTACCTTACCCAACACTAACATTATTTCCTCAAACATGAACATCATTATTAGCCATTTCAGGTTGATAAATATGCCTATCAACAATATACATCACTATAAAGTTCTTGGCTCACCATCTTACCATCTATTTGCATTTACACTCAAAATCAGTTACCATCTCATGTAAATTACAGCATTATTCTCATTATAATTTTTGTCCAGATTTTTTTTTCAACTAGAAACCATTTTGATTGACAACAAATGCTCAGCTGCACAAAAAACATTTTCCTGAATATTTCATTCTGAAACGGAGTGTCTTATTTACGAATGCATCCAATATGCCATTAAATTTGATCATTTTTAATCTTCTGATCTTGTTTTTGCCATTGCTTCCTCAGGGTGCCAAAAAACTTTAAAATAAAGGAATTTGTCTTTTGTGTTACCAACCAAGGCTGTTCATAATATGGAGTTTTTACCATCTCCAAAATCACTAGATTTCAATAAGAAAAACTTTGTGGACGCATGGTTCGAGTGAAAATAGAATTCAACCTGTTTCTACAAGCAACAGAGTTTGATTCCAAACCAGGTAGGGTCACGACTTCAATTCTCTTAACATGCATAGGAGCAAACGGCTGTGACATTTTCTCGAATTTTACCAAGTATATATATATAGGTATTTACTAAGCTTGGTCCAGTCTGGCACAAGGCCACAATAGTAGGGCATGCAGTGAGGATCAATCTCGCAATATTAACAAATAGTCCGAGAGTCTAGCTTGCTAACCAGTGTGCTACAGCAGGTGTCTCTTGATAAATAGCTGGTAGTTATCCATTTGAGTACTGACCAGGTTCGATGCTGCTTAACTAGTAATCAATCAAGAACCAGTACTTTCACCATGAATTGGCCCGAGGCAAAATGTTTAAGCATACATAAATGAAATTGTATAAGAATATATCTTTATTAAAAATATGCTCATGAAATTTGGCAACCACGTACATATACTGACTACAGTTAACACTGAATATGATAAACATGTTTAAGGCTATGATATCTATGCAAAGCTTACATTAGAAACTTAAGTAGTTTTAAATACCAACTTTTTGACCAGAGGTTTGTTTGTACATGGATATATACAGAATTAATGTGTGCCTATATAAGCACATATTTTAGTATTTAAGTATGGTTATTGATTAATTGGATTTGATTACCATTTGCTAAGAATAAGAAGAAAGAACTGTACTGGGCTGGAGGTAGAGCTGACCAGTGTTCCTTGCGGTCGATGGTTTCGCTTAAGCTGAATAAGTGATTGGATGGAGTTTGTTGCAAAAATTCACCACAGATGGTCAGACTTTGTGTTTGACTGGTGCTATAAGTTCATCTTCAATTGATGAATTAGTTGTCATCTTTACAGTGTGGATCGGTGGTAACATCAGCCGAAAATCTCCAATAATCTACCTTGGATCTAATCTTTTACAGCATGTATGCAAGTGAGGAAAGGAGAAATAGAGCGGAAAAGAGAGAGTGGGGAAAGAATGAAAATAAGAAAGAGAAGATGGGATGGGAGAAAGTACGAGAAGACACTACAAGCTGAAGATTTTTTTAAAATTATTATTATTAAAAATTACCATGATTATAAGAGATATAATGAAAGCACAACACATGATAATAATAATGATAACAGTAATGGTTGTTGTAAGAATAAGATTGGCCTACAGATATTATTATCATCAATATTCAGAACTTTTCAAAACCAATTACCCTACATTTTTTCCTATACTCTGTAATTTCTCACATATTAGGAAGGAGAGAATGGGTTTGGCTTAGATTCTTTTGAAATTCTAAAGGGGGGAAAAAGTTAACATAAAAAAAGCCCACAATATATTAATTTTAAAAATCCATGCATGTTAAAAGAAAAAGAAAATCTTGAATGTTGTCTGAGAGCATCGTCTTACTTTCTTTCAAGATGCAACCTTAACGTTCAACACTCACTCTTCCTCTGAAAAGGAGTAGCTGTAGATATTCTACCAATGATAACTGTATATTAATTGATAAAGCGGTTTTAAATGATGCTAACTTTAAACCAGAATTGTTTTCTAACTACACAGTACCTGTCATAAGTATTTGAACAAACAGACATTTTGCTTCTAACCGCTTGGTTTTAAGAGTTAAAAACAGGAACATTACACAATAAGAACCAAATGTTTTTCAAGCATCATAACAAAGCATGAATTTAGTCATGTTTTGTGGTTATGAATGCTAAATTTCTGGAAAATGTTATTTAAATAAAATTAAATTGTTAAATGAAAAAAAAAAAAGAAAGTTTTTTGTTTCTATTGTTCCATCCTTCTAAGATCTTGTTCAGAATTGATCAAGGAGATTGAAAAAGTGAACACACATTGCTATATGGAAGAGTTGCCAAACTAGTAAGTTAATTTGGATCACCCCCCTGCTCAAAATACTTTTTTATATATAAATTACCATCATATAAAAAGTACTACTCATAAGTATTTGAACAAGCACAAAAATCTTTTATTTCCTAAGATTGCAGGGGCCATTATGGATTTTGAGCAGGGGTCAATCCAAATTAACTTACTAGTTTGGCAACTCTTCCAATGCGACAAGCATTGAAACTATGCTGCAAAAGACTAAGCCACGGTGGACAGGCCATATGGCAAAGATGGAAGACTATCATCTTTAAAAGACTCTCCTGTTTGGTAAATTGGTCTCTGGCTGGAAGAGCGAGGGGTGCCAAAACGAGATACAAAACTTCTGAGCAAGAGTAGAAGAGAAGAGGTTGCACCATAAAACTGGAGCTCCCTCCGGTTGCCAGACCTTCCATTGCAGCCAATTTTGAAAAACCTGCCTCTCCCATGTGGGCCTCACTGGCCATTGGTGGATCGGTGGAAATCCTCCTAAATTTTTGTTAAGATGCCAAGTCATGATGATGATGAAAAACCAACCAATTTTGATTCATGCAACTTGCTAAGAAACATTAAACCAGATGCTGCTTCCATGTCAGTTTTTACCTGGAGTTTTGAACAGAAGTTTTGTTGTCAGTCAATCATTTTTTTTCTTCAGTCTAGCATCCTCATGTTTGTTGTTTTCATTACAACATTTTGGCAGGTATACTTGCCAGTCTTCTTCATTTGTATGTCACTTCCAGGGAGATTTTAGGAAACTTACAACAGAATGCTTTATTTTGCTCAGCAGAGTATGATGTTCACTGAAGAAAGCTGAAGAGTACAATACTTAGTGCTATATTTTTTCTGCTGAGAAAAGGCTGAGCTGGCAGTACAATAATTCTTGCTTTTTGTTTCAATACTAAAAACTTTTCAAAAGACTATTTTTTTTATGTATTTTTTCATTAAAAATATGACAATGTTGTCAAACATTTCAGAAAAGTTATTATATAGGACGAAACTAACAAAAAAAATCACGAGAAAAGGTGAATTCATAATACGAGGCATATAAAAGAAATACTACAAAAATCCATTTTTTTGATTTGCCAAAATGTACAGCACCAAGAAAGAGTCTATCTATATAGATACACACATATCTACATACGTAGGCAAGTACTTAACTGCATCTACATTTAGCAAATCATTAACTAAGAGTAAGTAGAATGACAGGGGAAAAAAAATCTATGCTTTCAGCATATAATGAATGCATGTCACTACACAAGGTTGAGTGAAGGAAGAAAAAATGTAGGAGGAAGAAGAGTGTATGCGGATAAAAGGAGGAGAAAGGAGAGTAATGCCACGGCAAAAGGGAGAGTAAGGTCTTGGCATAATGGAGCTATGGAGAACCTTCAGCTTAAACTACAGCAGTCAATGGTTCATGGCTTACTCAGAGGGTCTTCAGATGTAGCGTTCCTAGCTTTGGCTATTACTAAAATATTTCAATGCCTAATGACTGCATTTTTAGCACAGAGAATACTGGGGTTCAAAGCAAATTAATGATACTTGGACAGAAAAATGATTTGGTTTCTTTTTCTTTTTTTGGAGGATAAGGGTAGTGTGGCTGTAAATAAGTGAAATAAAAAAAAAACCTGAATCAATAAATATAAAATAAATAATGAGAAAATTCCACCAGAAATAAAGAAAAAAAAATACATTAAATGAGAAACTACAAAGACGAAGAAGTAGAAAACTTAGAAAATAAAAAAGGGAAACAGTAGGAAAAAATGAGAAAACCTTTTTTTAAAAAGAGAAAATTAACATTTACTTAAAAAAAAGAAGACAAACATGAATAAAAAAGATTTTCAAGATGGAATATTAAAAAAAATCTTTAAAAGTGGAAGAAATATTCTTCAAACAATTGAGAACATTATCTTTATAATGGAAAAAAAATCTTAATAGTACGGAAAAATGTATAAATGGTTATATAAGAAGGAAAATACCTACACCTTTCCCAAAAATTATATACGTAAGATCCTTGAAGTAATATGAAAAAGATTTGGAAGTAATTCAAGTCTTCAACTCTCATTTAGTGTTAAAACCTCAAATCTTTCCAAAAAACCCTGATTGCAATCTTTACATTGTACGTGATTTAAGAATAATTGTTCAGCTCTTGCAAGAAAAATTGAATTCACAGCAAAAGTGCTTTGGCAGGCATGTGGATGTATGCACATATACATACAAATATATTTCCTTCATTTGTAGTTTCCATTAAAATAATTGTGTCTCTCATACATACATGTGTGTGTGTTTGAATGGCTTGGCTTCACAAACAGATTTTTTTCTGGGTGGTTTTCCACGACCATAGATGGCGCCCTTGCATGTGGAATAACCCTCCGTCCTCAGGGGCAGCCTATTCAGCTAACCATCTTCAAAGATTGGTGGGGTGGGATTCTGAGAGTATGCTACCCCAGAAAATATTGAAAATTATATATCCAAGATTGGCTAAAATTACGTTTCAGGGCATATCAGCTACTGAAATAAAGATAAATAAAAGATTTCGGAAAAATTCTCAGGGTCTTGAAGTTGTCATGTTTTGAGACAAAAAGATTTAAAACTCTGAGGGTCTTCCAGAAGACCCTGGAAGACCCCATGGATCTGCCCTTGAGCCTGAGCAGTGAAGTTTTAAGGTAAAGTGAGATTTGCCCGGGGCTGACCCCACCCTTTAAACCAAGGGTTTGCATCCCTTGAATCACAGAATGGCGCGATTAGGAGTGGAGCCCATAGGTTGTAGGTTTTACAGGAGTGTCCTTCTCCTGGCAGATGCCTGAGCTAGCTATGGGGGTCTGCCACCTCTTTCTAGGAATTATGATTTTTGTCTATATTTTCATGAACCTTTATAAGCAAGCTTATTGAAATAAGCCACATATAATTGGCATTGGGCAATATCTGACATTTAGTTAAAAAATAAAGCACAGATAAAATATTTCAATTCAAGACAACATGAAGAAAAGAAGTTTTTCACTGAACTATTAAGGAAACTGGGGAAAACCATCAGATCTTTTTTCCAAATGACATGAGGGACTTTCCAGACATATGATCTGTTCATGCATCATTAAGTCAACCAAATACAACACAGTTACAAAAAGCAGATATGATTTGCAAGTAATTTGCAGATAGTAAAATTGAACTGTTTTCAGTTTTTTTGTAATTTATTCATAATTATGTAAAACAAGTAAAATTTGTAATGTTTTTTCAAAATAATACTTTAAAAAATATTACTTGGAGAAAATCTCTCTTATATAATTACTCTTGGAGTGGTTAGAATTTCAGGTTTGTTGGAGTATATATTTATATTCTGTTGCATATTTTGCTGCTATGCTTAAAATAATGCTGCAAAATTAAACTAGGCAGCAAATACTGTTGATGATTATATAAGCATATCAAAAGTGCATTCCTTCAAAAATGTTACCAATATTATGAAGCCCATTGTGCTGATAGAATAAAGTTGTTAGGGGATTTACCAGGTGAAACAAACCTGAAAGTCAGACCATAGATGCACTATTTAAACAAGAGTTCAGTCAAATCTAACAAAAAAACACAGCGATATGAAATATTATAAAAAAAATGTCTTAGCTCCTTAAAAAACGAAGGCAACCTTACGTCACAGTTTGATTTTGAGAATTGATTTTATAAAAAGAACAAATTAATATTCTTTTATTACGTCATTAAAAAGTTACATTCGCTATGTTGATATGTTGACTTGTCAGTCAGTCAGTGACAACTATCGCTGCTAGAGAAGCATAGCACATCTAAAAAGTCATATTGAGAGTTAATGTTAATAGCATAGTTGCCAGCCTATAAATAAAAGAATATTCAAATATTACACTTTGTCCAATGGACTGGTATAATGGATGGGATGTCAAACCCTGAATGCCTACGTTGTACAGCTAAAGCGTTAGAATGAGTTGCAGTGAGCATCACTCAAAAATACCCTCATAAAACACATCATCTTGGAAGTTAGTGAATACAGTACATACAAGGAGAATTATCAAGTTACAATTTTGAAAAGAACAGCTGATTTATGTTGGATCTCCTTGTGTATAGAAACTTTCAGGTTCCCAATTTAAATCAAACTCACCTTTAACAGCATTTCAGACACTCAGGCAATTATGGCTCAAACTGAATGACAGCATTGATGGATCTGAACTTGATAACAATGCCATCTTTTATTATAGCTTTTCATTGAAACACTAATTTATAAGCAAGCAATAACAGACTGATTCAAATTCTAATGATGATTGATTACTATCAATCAGGTATTTCTGAGGTTTTATTTTCAATAACATTCTTTTAAGCTGAAATAAATATGGTTCGTGTAGGGAAGAGAAAGAAATTTGGGAGAAGGTTTGCAAGTCAAAAAGGGAAAGATATTATACATATGAAGAAAAGAAAAAAGAATTTTCATCTGATCTGCAAAATTCTTATTGTAAATGTACATATGTACTGAAGAACAGTCAGTCAAAAGTGACAAAATAATGATGTGAATAAAAAAAAGTTGGTTATCCATCCAATTTTGATTTGTATGGATATGTACTTGGCTAAGCTAGGACAACAGAAAGGACTTGCATTTATAATAACAGAGCAAATGAAAATTTGCATATCTGTCAACCAGAACAGATTGTTAAAAGAGAGAAAAATGTTTAAGTGCTGAGATAGGTTTTCAATTCAAATTCATATATACATTAACAAGAGAGAAACAGGTGTGCACTGGCTGTAGTTTCCTAAAAATATCTTAGTATTAGAGAAAGTGTATGTGTGTGCACGTATTTATACACAATCACATATAAAGATTTACATTTTTCTTTCTTATTTTTCCTAAATAATAACTATCCTATTTTGATCTTAGCAAGAGAAAGAAACAATATTTTTCCATGGAAAATATGGTGAGAGAAAAGACTGATTTTACAATACTGACATAGATTATTTAAAAACAATAACCATAAGTTCAACGACAAGTCCACCATCCATGGCAGGAGGAAGAAGAGGATGTTCATTCAATGGTCTGGACAAAGTTTCATATCAATCCAACATGATACGGCTGATAAAATTGATATTTAGCATTACTAGTGGTGGTAATAGTAGTAGGAGGAGGAGGCAGGGGAGAGGAAGATCAGGATGGTTCAGTCTGGGTTAAGTTTCATATCAATCCAACATGATACAGCTGAGAAAATTGATATTTAGCATTACTAGTGGTGGTAGTAGTAGGAAGAGGAAAAGGGGAGAGGAAGATGAGGATGATTCACCCGGAAGTCTGGACGGCTGAGAAAATTGATATTAACATATTAGGGACCGACAGAACAACCGACTGAAAAGTGTCTTAGAGAAATGCATGGATGTATATAAAAATAAAAATTTTTAAAAAAGAGTAATTAATGCATGAAAAGATGAGATGTATGCAGAAGAATTATCAATGAAGACAGTCAATGTAAGTGAAAAGGAAAGAAGAAGAAGCCATTAAAGCAATCAACTATGCAGGTATTACATGCATCCATTTTTCCCCCCCAAACGAATGACTAGTCACTACATCAGTCTCAAATAATGGCAATAAAAAGTGTCTCCTTAAGAATTTTCAAGGAATATTTTTGTTCATCTATAGCAAAATTGATGACCAATGGAAAACTAAAAAATGCTATTTGAAAAGAAGAAACAAAAATTTAAAACCAGGCAGGAAAAGAAGACAAAGATTCCGAGAAGCAAAAAACATCTAGGTTTAAAAATGAAAAATCTTTTTCCATAATATATTTCTACTTTGATCTTACTCTGAGTCTGATATTTAAATGTTATTAAGAGAATCTTTTTGGCCTTAAATTCATATTAACCGATATTTTATAAATGGAGACACCATCTAAGTTAGATGCCGAAGCTCTTGTTTAATTAATGGGAAGGGGTGGTTACAAAAAGCCAAATAATACAAAAACAAGATTTTAAAGCAACTACAACAGCAGAGAATGAAACATTTAACAAGAAAAAAGAAAGAAAAAAGAGAGAAAGAAAATTCAGTGAAAATAAAAAAAACTTTTAAAAAACTGTGCATAAGAAAAGAGACTTAAAAGAAAATATCAAAGAATTTATTTTTATTTTTTGGTAAAGTTGTTTATTTTATGGTTTAACTTTTTTCCTCTTGTTTTCTCTCACAGAAAAGATATCTTTGTCTTCTATCACATACAAATCAGATTGGGTTAAATAATTCTAGAAAAGATTTTTGACTTTACTTTTTCATTTATTTTTTTCGATAACTATGTTAACAATAGAATTGCATGTGCAGACTGAGAATAGGTATAAGTGTGTCTGCAAACGTATATAGACACTGTGTATGTGAACTGTATAGAACAGTACACATAGATACAGGCTTTAGTATGAATACAACCCAAAATGTAAAAAAAGAAAGTGTATGGAACACGTACGTGTGTGCATGTGTATACACATACTTGGGTATATGTAACTTCAAATATGTATAATGTGAATTGAGTGCATATGTGCATGTATCAAAGTGTGTGTAACTCTGAACAAATCAGAGAATATGTATATGGTTGCATTGTAGCAAGCTCAAATATATAATACAGTGTAACATGCATGTGTATATATATATATTCTAATCAACATATGTGCAGAAAACCCACCCACCCATCCATCTATCACACACACAACCTCTACTACAACCACAAAGTGGGAATGTAGAGACCCCTACATACACCCACACATTAGGTCAACCGATGTCCACTGCTAAACCCCTTTCCCCCACCACCGCTGATAAAAAATCCCATCATTCATGAATTTTCTCCAGCCCCACACAGCAACATCCCAAACACACACAAGACAAATAGGCACACCACCTACACAAACACCAGAAAATTCTACCCTTCTGATAAAAAAAAGCAAAAACCTACCAACTCAGAATTCAAAAACAGAACCTCAGATGAAGTAGAATTCATCATTTTTCTCCAGACACCTATGAAAAAGGCTGAATTTCTCAGTCGAAACATGTTAAGTAATAAATAATTTTTGCAAATTATTTCTGAGTTTCCACATTGTCTTTTCCTATCATCATATATATATAGTTTTTTACTAAGTGCAACTTTGTCTAGTACAAGGTCACAATGGTAATATGAGGATCAAACCTCCAACACTAGCAAATTGGGCCAGTATAGAGTGTATTGACACATTTTCATGCCATGGGTCAAGCATGTTGGTGTATCAGTTCATGTTTACTACCATATCACCATGTCCAATGTTCTTGTTTCTGTCTCTCAAGGTAGATTATTTAAAATCCATGTTGTTGAAGTAAGCATGCTTTAATACATACAAAGAGAAGCTATTTGCGAATATCCATGTTGGCATATTTACCTGTGAATACACTTCATTTATAAAAGAAATACAAAGATTATTATGCAGTTGAGGATAAATGAAAACATTGCATGCAAGTATCATCCATACACATGTACATGCACACACAAATGGTTGATCTTACACAAATCCAAATATGATGTGCAAATGCAAAATCCTAAAGACACTACATTAACATATATAAATATGATAGCTATATACATTTATACATATACACACACCAACCTTTCACAGATGAAATCTATACAATTTCATATATAATCCATCTATACAATGCACTGAGATACACACATTTCATATGTGCATGTATATAATCTGTGACTTTATATAAATGTATACATGTATAATCCATCAATGCACATACATAATGTGTGTATATATATATAAATTGCCTATGCCCATTTTAGAGAAAATTTATTATCTATATGCATTTATATAATTGATGTATGCAGGTGGATGTGCGAATTTACTAAAATCCAAGTGTGATATTTAGACTGATCTATAATTGTATGCATGTATGGGTGTGAGCCAAGCTGTTATCTTGAACAAAGCACTGCACACACATGCACATGGACCTCTGCCTGTGTGCATGTGTGTGCACACATTAATGTACAGGGGCAGAGTGTAGATACGAGTTCACAAAGATTACTGCACGGAAGGCGTAGGAATTCTTCAGAGCTGTAGTGAGGCAGCCACCTTCACACTAATTTTGTTTTAATTTAATCATCAGCTTTTTGCCAAGAAAGATTGTCGGTCTGCACTTGAGAAAAAGAAAAAAATTGTTTAATTTAGAATGCAATGAATTCAGGTAAACTGCTGTTTTATCTTTCCTTTGCAATTTTTATCTGTTTTTTTTAAATTTATTCTTTAAACATTTTTTTTTTCCTTTTTAAGGCTGTGAGTTTATTTTGTGATTTTTTTTTTCATTCAATATAATTTAGAGATTTTGTTTTTGTCTTTTTTGAGTTTTTATTTTTCAATTCTTTGATGAAACCTAAAAGTTGACAGTTAAGGAACAGCGGAAACAATAAATTGGATTATGGCACCAAAGTTTTCTGAAAATTCCTCAGAAGAAGAGACATTAATGAGAACTTGAACTGTAACTGTTAGAACAATGGTTTCCGTTTGCATCTGCTTGGGAAAACAACTCGCACAACCTGCAAAGAGCATCAAGACTTTTTCTGTGGACACACGGGCGGATAGAACATGATGACAATGACTGTCTTTTGAAGGATTTGGGTAAGCACCAGGTTAATGAAAGTTTGGGATTATGTAGAAACAAAGGTGACTGATAACAGGATTGGAGGATTTATTTTTATAACTTCATTAGAGATAAAGGTGGGGAAAAGCACAAGAGAAACAACAATACAAGACAAGACTGGCTGCTGCAGGTCCAAACTCTATGCCTACTTTTATTCCGACTGAAGATGATTACTGTAACTTTTGT
>VCCN01000387.1:27026204-27036220 GCA_006491835.1 Architeuthis dux
TATACATAAATATGCACACTATCAAGTGTTGGCTAACAAAAGACACTCTAAGCAGCCAAGTATTTTATCATTTCTTTGGCCAAAAACATTCCCACAAATGTTTGCTCACCTCATTCCCTACTTTCTATGGTTGATTATAATTTATTGGCAGATGGTATGCCGCAAACACTTTTGTTCACATTGTCTTTAAGTCAACAGCCAAAACCTCTAATAAATCTGGGTGCTATTTGTGCAACTGTCTGCATCATGCGCCTGACAGGCCACCTATTTGTATGCAAATGGATCCAAAGGCTGTTGGCATCGGCTTACATACAACAAAACATTAAATCTACTCAGGCTTTAGTCTTGTTTAATATTTCATCTCTTCCCTATCAAAGTATCATTTTCAATTTGTCATTCGCTTTGGTTGTCCTTTTTGCTTTAAAGGATTGTAGAAGTGTCTGGATGCTTAGTATTATTAGTAGTAGTATTATTATCATTTACTTTTCTTACTGTCCGACTGCATAGCTGTAGATATCAAATGAAGCAAAGAAAAAGAAAGAAACAAAAAAGAAATCAAGATTAGTCAATCATCTAAGTTTTTTTTCACAAGACTAACACTTAATAAATCATATTTAAGAAGCCAACTGGGAGAGAAACAAATAAGTATAGCTAGTTCTCATGACATTTGGCAAACAACTTCTTACATGTGTGTATACATATATGCATGTCAATTATGATGTAACTGAAGCATTACGTTGGCCAAAAAGTTTGCTAGGTTTATCAAGTGAAAAATTAAAAGATTTTTTTGACATTAACTTTATTGAATAGAATATTTACCGTTTTGTTCTACTATTTTTCAGGCAACTTCATAATTACATCCCCTCAGAACTTTTTTTATTTTCTCAGCAAAGAACTTCTCTAGGTGCCTTTTACAGTCTTTTAGAGAATTGAAATTTCTTTCATTAAGACACTTCTGTAAAGACCAGAAGAAATGGTTATCCAAAGTTGCAACATCTGCTGAATACGGTGGATGAGTCAAAACTTCCCTGCCAAGCTGTAACAATTTTTCTGGTCACCAAAGAAACAAGTGGTCCAGCATTATCCTGACGGAATATTGCGCCATTTCTTGTAACGAATTCTGGATGGACACTTTTTATTGATTGCTGTTTTCAATTGGTCTAATTGATAGCAGTACTGATTTGAATTAACATTTTGCTTCTCTGGAAGGAGCTGATAGTAGAGAACTCCCTTCCAATTCCACCATATACACAGCATCACTTTCTTTGGATGTGGAGCGGCCTTTGATTCATTTAGCTTGCCCCACAATCTCTTGCATTCCATATTGTTGTAAAGTATCCACTTTTCATCAGAAGTCACAATTTGTCTCGAAAATGAACATTTTCATTACGTTTGACTGCAAAGTGCACATGGAAATATGGTCTAGAAGGTTGTTTTTCTTTCTTTTTTTTTGTTTAACTTATGTGGAAACTGCACATCAAAGCGACTAACATAACATAAGCTAGTGTAACTGATTTTCAATGCTTGATTTAAATATATTGAGTAAGTTGGCTATCTCCCATGTCGTATCACATTGATTATTCTCAAGTAATGTCTTGATTTGATAACTCTCAACCTCAACTGGACTACCTGACCATAAAGCATCAATTCAGTGAGGAATCTCCAGCATGAAACTTTGCAAACAACTTTTGACATATTTGAGAATTCTGAGTACCTTTTCCATAAACAAATCTTTTTTTTTGTTTGAGCTGTGTTTTTTTACCCTCATATCCCTCATGCTGATGAGAACATCACATATGATTTAACAATATGATTTCAAAGTAGTTGTAAATAAATCAATTTTTATCGGTCTGGAGTGACATTTTCACTGCATATGACAAGGAGCAAAACAAATTCTTCACTACATTTCAAGAGCAACTGGTTTTGGTTCATGTGATTCCAAAGCACATGCTTATTTCTCTATAATTGCATTTTGCAAACAATTCGATGCCACCCACAATCAAGACAAATTTTTTAAAAGATTTTTTCTTTCATTGAAACTATTATTGCTTCAATTCAAGTTTGTTCCAAACTATAAATGCATTTCTATGCAGCAAGAAGAGCAGTTACATTGTTCATTTGATTATCCAATGCCAATCGAAATTATTTTATTATCAGAGAGAGATTGACAATGTAAATAGCATAAATCTCAAAATCATATTTTTGGAAACTTTCATGCACTGTTTTTCTCAACAGATTATGGTATATTAAAGTATTGATCTTGAATATTGTTCTCATTGAACTCAAAGTTGACAATGGTTTTCTAACTATTACCTGGGTTGGTAAGTATAGAAGATTTGATTGTCTATCTACTTACAGACTGACTCTTTCAACCATTGTGGTACGCCAGTAACAAAAGCATAGTCAAGATAACAGGTAATGGGACAGAGTACACAGAGATTTGGATTCTTGCATCACCAAAGAACACAACACTAGTTAGAAAAGTAGTTGTGACTTGGATTTGAACTGAGTTTGCCAATTATATTTTCAGAGTTACTAAACATGACACAAGCATTCACTTCTCTAGCTTGCACCATATAAGATTCAAATGTAAATACTTTGTCTCTGCTTTATATACAGCATCGCCCATAAATAAGTACATCCCAAACACTATGTTATAGAAAGTTAATTTTCTTCTAAACCAAGTATAGCAGGATTTTATTATTTCTAGTGGAACATTACACAATCAAAACGGATATTATTAGGTATTATCTATGACCAAACTCTACAACATTGAAAGTCTGTTGCCCAAAATATGAACATGTTGCCATCCAAAGATGAGTACAACACTACGAAAAGATATTTTTGGCAAAAGAGTTTGGTCATAAATAATACCTGATGATATCTGTTTTGATAGTGTATTGCTCCACTAGAAATAATAAAATCCTGCTATGTTTGGTTTAGAAGACAATTAACTTTCTATTAAAAAGTAGTAGGGGGTGTACTTATTTATGGATGATACTGTAAAAACAAAAACAAACAAACAAATAATACAGTTCAATGAACTATTTAGTTTTAATAGCATAATTATTCCTTTTATTAGCCAGGCAGTAATGAACAAAATACAAATTATTTTTTTTTTTTTTTTTAGTTTTGTAATAGAACAGTTTAAACCTAGCTACAGTAGAAGTAGTTGGAGGCTGACTATTAACATTTCTGATAACTCACTCCAAAGTGACCCTGAATGGCAGTGGCTTAGCAAGGGTTCTCAGCGCCTGAGGGCCCCAGGGGGAGTTGTGCTCTATCCTAGGGGAGGGCATAATTATTAACAGACATAAACCAGAGGAAATTTCACACCTGCATCTGCGGCGACTGCCCCCTCTTGCTACACCTCTGCTGATGGTGCAAGATAGAGACATTCAAATTTTTCAAATCTTTTTTTATGTACATATATATTCACTCTTTAAGCTGTATCTCTCTGAGAGAAAAACATGTTAACCAATCTAAATAGGGAAAGTTAAAAAAGTAGGCTTAAAAATGAACAGAATAAAGACAAAAGTAATGTTCAACGATATGTTCAATGATAAGGTCCCCAAAAAGGTCATGAAGATAGAAGGGGAGACTCTAGAAGAGGTTGATGAATACATCTATCTAGGACAAGTAATAAATTTAGAGAAAGACCATGACAGCAAAATAAAACAACGCATAATGATAGATTGGAAAGCATTTGCTATGAATAGAGACATTTTGAAGAGCACCTTACCAATGTGCTTAAAGCGTAAAGTATACAACGGTTGCATAATACCAGCCATGACTTATGGATGCGAAACGTGGAAATTAACAAAATGAGCTGAAAACCAATTTAGAATAGTACAGAGAGCCATGCTAGGAATAACTCTAAGAGATAGAAAAAGTTCAACTGGGATAAGAGGGAGGACTAGAGTGAAGGATATTATACAAATAATTAAGCAGCAAAAATGGAGATGGGCCGGCCACCTAGCAAGAAGAGATGACAATAGATGGGGGAAGAGACTAACCAATCGGTGTCCAAGGGACAGTAAACGCAGTAGGAAAAGACCAGACACAAGATGGAGGGATGAAATAGAAGAATTTGCCAGTAAGACGTGGCAGAGCTTAGCACAATCTAGGTCGTCATGGAAGAAGATGGGAAAGGCCTTTGTCCAGCAGAGGACATATGACGGCTGATGATATTCACTCATCTATCATTTCTTACAAACTTAAATCTCACACAGAAGGATGCGCTCAAGATGTAAAACGTCAAAAAGGCAGTGTAGAGAGGACAGGTTCAAACAATAAGCTTTATCTTCATTTCATGCTGTTTAAACTGTGATGTTAAATGTGAACTGGATAAAACACAACCAGCCAACAATAGTTGATATTCTCTGAAATTGGCTCAACCTCGGCCACATCAAGTCACCTTGCAAGTTATTGTATTTATTCAGGAGAATTAATTGTGGTTTCAAATAGCAACAGGCAAGCTTGTTGAAGGCTATTAAATCACAAGAGGGTTAGAAAAAACATATCAGATTCTACTGACTCTAATTATGTAGATCAAAGGAGAAGGAGAAGAAGAAAAAAAGAAGAAGAACTCAAATAAAAAGAGAGGCCGAATCATTTCTCCAACACCTTATTTCATCCTGATTATACGACTGTATCTGTACTACAAGTGTTGAATATCTAAACAAATGTCAAGAAAAGTAGTCAGTAGGCTTGGGATTTCATTCTACAGCCACATTCAACTTGTTACTTGATCAAATAAACATGTCTCTTCTTACAAGCATCCGTTGCTGGCACAAGAGAATTCCAGGTTGTACATTGAACAATCATACGAAAATAGATTGGTGGCTATTTTAGCTTAAAACACAGACACTTCTCAAAAGCCAGATTAACATGCTTCAAGTGGGGAAACAGACCCTATACTACTTGACACATTGAACTCAACAGAAACCTTGTTGAATTTGTATTACCCTAATATCATTAAAACTGAGGAGAAAATTCAACCCTCAGTCCACAGAGTTTCAAATCTGTTTAACTAAGTGTATCATTAGCCCATATCCTAAGTACTGAGCAAGATTCTATACTGATAAGAAGCCTAAATAGTAGAACAGTAACATTGCTGTTCCTACTACAGGTTGATTAGTATGTATTTGGTCACCCATAATCTGGTTCAACTTCGAATCCAGACTTCATTTCAACAAGATAGATTTAAAATTTCTTGGCTTGTTGCATTGACCTGCTGCTAATCTTTTGGTGGTTCTAGTCACTTCTTCAATTGTTGTTTGTGTTATTATTTCTGTTTCTGTATTTAGTATTATGATCTACTCATCATGGTTCTAATGAATAAACTGTTTCTTGTAGTGCAATATGCGATCACTGAACATTGTCTCTAATATATAATGTTTTACTTTTTTTTCTGGTTTTCCTTATAACCTAATTTGTACTTATTTACTAGATATTTTAAAGGTATCATGAGATGGTTAACTCTTGGATTAGAAACTATAAATAAATCTAGGAACAAGTCAACCAGATCAGATGATAGATATTTTTTATTGGGTTCTGACTGACTATATATTTCACCAGTTTTGAAATAATGTGATTTAGTTTTGAGCTAACGTATTTTGAAATGAACCCATTGATTTCTCATGGTGAACATTGTCAAGGGAAATAACGTTGTCAAAGGAAATGATTCTTCTTTAAAAGAAGAAACAGTCTCATTGTGGATTACACAATCCTATTCAAGCCCTTGTGCTCTGAATTGAATGATTGGATCCACTTCAATTCCCTAGCAAGTCTCATGGTCTCAATGTTGGGGCAAACACGCTCTACTATCTGAACACTAACCTCAGACATGCCATGGGTCTTCTGATTAGAAACTTCACCGATCAACAAAACTACTGGCATCAAAGTGCTTCAGTGATGGTTAACTAGTACTCATGCAATTAAGAAAATCAAGAATATAAATACACAAACAAATTAACAATTTCTAGGGAATATCAGTTTCCATGGGTTTTTTCAAAATAATCAAGTATAGAGCCGAGAAAGTAATTGTCAATTTGGTATGTTTTAACATCTAGTAAATAAGACCAATGATTATATTTTTAAAAAATCATCCATTTCTTTTAATGTCATAAATCATTTAAATGTATAAAAAATAATTTCAATTAAATATTATTCTTATTTAGCTCAGGCATTCATTAATGAATTTTATAAACACACTTGCATGACCTGTACTTTCTCTTAAGTTAAAAAAATAAGGAGAAAGCAAATATAAGCACATCATAAAAGGAACACATATTTTGAAAATATCAGCAATTTGTTTTTCGTGATTCAAAACAAGTGCGCATCCATCAGTAGACATGTTTTTAGTGTCCAATATCTTAGATTCATGCTCCACAGGAATTTGGGAAAGAATCCAACTCATTGGTTTGTAAAGGATGACAAAGTGAGCCTTGTTAGAAATGAAAATCATTTTTCTCCCTCTTCACACACAAAAATAAGATTTTAGAATAATCAACATTATAAAAATCTCTCTTGATTCTGTGTGTATGTGTGTGAGTACCTCCACATACAGTTAAAGCCCCTTTTCAATAAACAGGCAACTGACTCAATTTATTATGCAATTTCAGTTCAGCTACTTATGATACATAGCCGTCTGGAATCAAAGAATGAATGAAATATTAGATCAAAAGACCAAAAATCCCTTTCTGTATTTCCTTATTTCACTTGAAGGCTAAAGACTCAAACATACGTAATCCTTTATTTATATACTGCTATAACAGCCACAATAATTATAAAAGACAGTCTAGTTTGATAAAAATTCTGGACTGACTTAATGTCATCCTCATCATTTCTTTGATAGCACAGAAACATACACAAAAGATTTGTCAACAATAGATGCAAAACTGCTTGGCCATGCATGGCCCCTGTTGATATCGGTATATCATAAAATTCCTTTAGGGTTCTGGGTGTCGCTCCTTCAAGACATCTTCAAGTCAAAAGAAGTAAGTTAATGCCGTAAAAAGCCTTCTTGAAAGCATGAATTCCATCAGGTCACTATTTTTTATTATTATTGAGTTGAAGCAGTAGCCTGCTGGACAAACGTAAAGAAAGTTTAAAGGTGAAACAAAATAATATATGGCTGTGGTCACTGATATCAAAGTAAGAGTCTGAGGTAGCCAGAAGAGACAGCACTCCTGTTCTTGGCTCAGTGCGTCATGTGTAAAAATGCAAGAAGCCTGACACAATATAATACAAGACTATTGATTCTCAAACATGCATAGGAACAAGATGAAATAGACTGAGAGTGGGAAGAGGGTTTTTTATTTAATTTTTTTTGTCGCAGTTTTTGAGATCTGATAGATGAGTAGAAGATATGGAAGAAACAAAGATGAAAGGAAAAGAAAATGGAGACAGTACAATGAATAAGAGAATGGAAAATGACAAGAAATAGGGGGAAAAAGGATGAGACAAAGAAAGAAAGCGTGGAAAATGAAGGGAGACGAAAGGAAAAAATGGGGGGGGATAGAGAAATGAGAGAAAAAAGGGAGAAACAAAGAAATGAAGGAAAAAAGGGGGGAATGAAGAAATGAATTAAAAAAGGGAGAGGCGAATGAAAAAAGGAGAGAACCAAAAAAACGAAGGAAAAGAGGGAGAATAGAGAAATAATGGAAAAAAAGGGAGAAACAAAGAAATGAAGGATAAAAAGGGTAATGAAGAAATGAAGGAAAAAATGGGGAAGCGAAAGAAAAGAGGAGAGAACCGAAAAAAAGTTAAGGAAAAAAGGTGAACACAAAGCAAAAAGGAGGGAGAGAAAGAAGGAAAAGTGTTGAAAAAGAAGAAAAGAAATGAGAACAAAGAAGGAAAAAAGGGAGGGAAATGAAGAAATGAAGGGAAAAGGGGGAGATTTAAAGCATATACATGTACAAAACAGAAAATGAAATGAATAAAAAACATGAAAGAGAAAAAAAATATTACAAGCAGGGAATAAAAAGAATTATGATAGGAAGGATAAGGAAGGATAAAGAAGAAGCAAAGAAGAAGCAAAGAATACCAATTCGGAAAAAATGAACGAATGATTTGCGAAAAACAATGTAAAATGGAAAGAAACAATGTCAAAGTATGAAACAATAAGCAATGGGATGATGGGGGAGGGGGTTAGAGAAAGTCTCTTTCTTTGATCATTAGGGCTAACTTAAAAATGTGGAGTAAAGAATTAGCAATGAAAGAAGGAAAGAGAAAAATGATAAAGAAGAGAGAGGAAGGAAAGAGAAAGGAAGGAAAGAGGAACATGATAAAGAAGAAAATGATAAAAAAAGAAGAAACTTCAAAATGAGCCGAAAAAAGAATGAAGAAAAGACAAAAAGGCATTTGTTGAAGCAAAGTGCGGTTCCATTAAAATGTCTGATGGCCAAGAGACAAAATGTTTAACTGGAAATATTAACAATTGACAAAATACATGTTGAAAAGATTGGAAGATTGTAGGAAAAATGAGGGAGAGGGAGGACATTTGGCACTGGGGGAGAGGGAGGACATTCGGCACTGGGGGAGAGCTTTTAGACGCAACCAAAGAAAACTTATAAGGCAGCAAGGTTTTGTGGGAATGGAGATTGAGAACAGAGAGGTCAACACGAGAAAGAATGGAGCATCAAACAGGATAGACAATTTCCCTAGCTCTGAAGAAGATCGTCAGTGACTTTTTAAAGCGGGGAGGGGGCTAGGATAAGTCGAGTATAATGACTAAGAAGAAAAGAGAAAAGCCAAAGGTGTGACAGAGAGAGTGTTGAAATAAGAAAGATAGATATTTTCTATAGTTTTGAGAAGGGTCATTAACATTCAAATAGTTCTTCGGACAATTGAACTCCTTGTAGTTTGTGTTGTTAACACAAGATTCGGGCAATCCATTCTTTGGTGCTCAACAGACCCAAACCTGACAAGATAAGAACAAAGAAAGACCCGAATCCTACGTTATAAGGGTTACCCCTTTGAAGTTAAAAAAACTTCTGTTTACCCCATCACACTCGGATATTACACCTGAAGTGAAGATAGTCATATCGGTCTATCCAATGAGTTGACCTGGATACATAAGTATATTATATTCTGTATTGTGGGCTAATTAAATACTTAGATTTTTTTGCCTCAATTTTGGATCAAAAGAATTAAAACGAGCTGGCAACCATTGTCCTGTCTGGCAGTACCATAGAACAGACAATAGACATTTAGTATTTAATTTAATGTTACATTTTTAATGAGATGGATGAGCTTGATTCTTTCCAATAGGTAACTCAATTCTAGGTACAGTTTCAAAGAGACACATCTACATGTCATTCTCAATTGACAGTTTTACACAACATATTGCTGATACTAAAAAAGGGAGACAATATTGACTCCATTGTACAATAATATATACAACACTACAAGGACAACTCGTTACCAAATTAAGATTGTTAAGCTAGTTTGGACCATTGATCCTTTAAAAATAGTCAAACTAAGCAACATTATTTTTAAAAATGTGTTATTTAATGTTTACAATAAGGCAAATGAAATTATCCTTTTATCACCTCCAATAAATCCATGAGCTATTTTTGGTGTAGAATACTTTATCCCCTGTGTTAACCAAGTATTCTCATTGTCTATAATGAGTTATTCCCCTTAGGGAGGAGAGCGCTTATTGACTTCTGGTAAGGCGCCACTGTTTACGTCCCTGTGGCCGGGGAAGACGTATTGGTTTTGAGAGTGTAGACACGTGCACATGGCATTGAGTACGGTTGACTGCTTCGTTGTAAATATGTAAATGTATGAATAAATTGGATCTGTATGAGTACATCTTTTGTTGCATTTTTAAATCTGTTAATATCTGTTATTATAACAACCTTACACCCTGATTTTTTGATGTGCGAAGAATGGGGAAAAGGGTATTTAGCCAACCAGTGTGTCCTTTTGTTGCTCACAGTAACACAGACAAAAAGGATAAATCTTCTATAAAGAAGATAGAAGGAATACCTACATCTATAAAGAAG
>VCCN01000387.1:27115124-27132676 GCA_006491835.1 Architeuthis dux
ATGTCCTCATTTGTTAATGACAGAAATCTTGGTGGAACAGACTCCAACATTACCCAGTTATAAGAAAACCATTTCTGCAGTCAGCACATGGCTACAAGACTGAATAGTGATTCCATTAGAAATTTATGCTCAAAGATGTTCTATGGATTAGAGCATCTTCCAAAGAACTCTACAACAGTCAACCAAAGCTTCACTTAAAACACAAAGAAATAAAGGTAGAAAAATACAGGGGGAAAAGTCAAAACAAAAACATAAAATTTCTTCAGTTAGCAACCAAAGTCTTTTATAATCTTTAAGCTTCGAAGGATTAAAAGTGGCAGAAGAACATGGAAGCAATAGCAATATGTTTGGGATGGAATTGGTTGTGGTTGGGGGTTGAGTTTAGAGATGTAATATGGTGGAGAGAAGGTGAGGAGAAAGATTTCCCAATCTCTGGTCTCACAAACCCATCCTCACCATCAAAAAATAAATAAATAAAATAAGAATTTCTTCTTTTTTAAATCGAAGACAGTAATAAAAAATTCATTGGGGAAATAAATTTTGTTTATCTGCTAGTCGATTGACAACTCTGCAGAAAATGAAAGAAAAGAGGAAAATTTAAACAAAACAGGAAAAAGATAATGTAAATATTCAACATACACAAAGGCTTTATGGAGAGACAACATACTAATCAAAGTTTTTGAAAGTTAATAAAACCTAAGAAAGAAAGTGAATGAATAATATATGCATATGTAAACACAGATTATATATATATAAAAAGAGAGAGACAGAAAGGGTGGCAATAGGAGAGAGTGCACAGTAAAGATACTTGAAAAATTTACATAAAAATAATGCTAGAAAAAAATGTACAAACTGTATTTATCCTTTTCCTTGTAAGTAATGAAAACATTATTAAACTTACTTTGAGGAAATATTTAGAGATATATATACACAGAAAGATGTTTAGATTCTTCCCCCTCTTTCTCTCTCACACAAACATACATTTAACACTCAAATACATAAATGAAGATTTTTATATAATAAAAGAGAAGAGAGATAGGTAGAGTAAAGGAAGGAAAGATATTGGAATAGAGGGAGGAGAGAAACCAAAAGACGATTTTGGAAGCTAGGCTATACAGCAGGGGTAGGCAACCTCTGGCCCACAAAGGGATTTTGCTGGCCCAGAAGCAAATACAGGGATACTATGCTTACTTTTCATGTTTTAAAGATTCTTTGCATCTTTTTAATAGAATCAAAAAATGCCTTGATTTTTTGTTAAAATCTGACTAAATTGAGTTCTTTGATAACTAATTGGCATTTTTGGTTAAGCACAAATGATTTTCTACCACACGTTATTCACTGATTTTAGGCAAAATACAACTACATGTCTTTAATTGGATAATTCCAATATGTCAGGCTTTTTATCGCATTTATTTGGCCCAGTCTCACTCATTAATACGCAATCTGGCCCGTAAAGGCAAAAAGGTTGCTAATCCCTGCTATACAGCATTACCAATCATTTCTTTTTTTCTCTTGTTGACTAAGCTTTAAAAAACTAGAAGCAGTTTTCATACAGAAAAGACTGTCCTTTTATTTTTTATGGCCTGATGGATCAAACTGATATATTTTTGAAGATTGAAGAAGAGAATTAATCAAATTTTCATTATCCCATGATATTCTGACCAGTATCTTCATTTTTGTTGTTTTTATCTCAACAATTTCACCAATACGTTCTTTGGCCTCCCACTGAGGAACAACGCAATCCACAAATCTTAGCCTCAAAATCATTGAAGGCAAAAAATCTTCAGGGAAATTCTTTCCTGAACATGAGACTCAATTGTATTATTCTTATTGAAAAGTGAAACATTCAAAGACTACAAAAGGCAACAGTCACTTGAGGAAGGCTGAAAAACATATTGATTGAAGCATAATAAAAATAACAAAGATAAGGATACTAGTCTGAATAATTCATAATATAAACCAGGTTAATTTTAATTCTATATTCATTAATGCAGATTACAGTCTAGGAATTCAGGTTTAGTGAATTTTAAAATGAATCCAATATACCTGGCTGTGCTTGAAGGTGTAGATTTAAGTTCTAAATCTCTTTGCCTCACAAAAGCAAATTGGACTTTATCTCAGAAGCGCCATCTTTTATATAACAAATATGAGAGTTGCATTCTTACGGCAGTCTTAGAAAGATTTTTTTAAAAAGGTGCAAATTCAGTGAAATATGAATTTTCTTCAGATTGCAATGCATTACAGAAGAAAACACAAGCACAAACTGGTTCTTGGGGGGAAAAAGACATTGAACTCAAATTCATAATTCTGCGCTTTCCTTGCCGGGTCACGAGGCTCCTCAACCCAGAAGACGTGCGGTAAGTAAAATCCAAATATAATAAGCTATAAACAAGTAAGAATAATCAAAGATCTCCAACACTGATTGATAAAAACAAAAGTTCCATTGGGGTGAATTCATCTCTAACAAGGAATGCACAAAACTCTACATACCAAAACTGATTAAAAATTTAGCCTTTCTTTTGGATTTTTTGCAAACATGAACATTTTTCATGACAACAAGGAAAAGGAACTGTGCTTTGAATAATATATTTGGGCATTGCTGATTTGCAAGAGACTTTGCAAATGACTAATGCATACAAACAAGGAGTCGATGCAAACAGAGTGGTGTTCAGCCACATTCCCTGTGGGCAGACCAAACAAAGATGCAGGAAAGCAGGTAGATTATTATGTTAGAGAAATGAGATTTATAGGCTGAGAATAGTTCACAAAGACAATGATTGGATCGCTCAACAGACTGCAACACCAAACAGTGGCCATGACAGGTAGTTTTATGGTTAGAGTACTAAAATATGAATCTTAAGGTATATGGTTGAATCTTTCAATCCAACTTTATTTTTTTTTTAATAGGTGTTGGACAATGAACTGTGAACTTTGAGATCCTTGCTCCAATCAAAGAATTACATCTTTTACACGCATGCACACACACGTTATATATATATATAAGACAACTACTATCTACACACCCCACCACCACCCCCTTCAAAACCCATACACTGACCCTTTCAAGACAGCCACTATCTAAACACTCCACTGCCACCCACTTCAAAACCCATACACTGACCCTTTCAAAAAAAGTAACTCCCATTTAACAAACCAGATCACCTGGCATATAATACACAAAACACATCTCGTTTCATTTACATCACACCACATGGATGATCGCACGACTCTGCTCTGAGGACGTTGCTCGCAGCGACAATAATAATGATAATAAACATGTTTGAGACATAACACGCTTTTCTCATTGTTTCTTTCCCACATTGTCTAACCATATCCACCATATGTAAATATATATATAATACACACACACATAGGGGGCTGCAAAAGTAGGTATACAGTTATTATTGAAAATGATAATGGACTTCTCTTTTCAGCAAGTTGGAGCATCTCCCCACTATGCTGTAACGGTGCGTGAGTTTCTTGACAAAGAATTACCCCATAGGTGGATAGGTCGACAAGGGCCAGTAGATTGGCCACCATGATCACTAGAGCTCTCCTCAATGGAGGAGGGGTTGTTATCAAAGATAATGTGTATGCAAGAAAATCACGCACTGTTGATGACATGATTCGATTCATAAGAGAAGCATGCCAAGAAATTGATGATAATAAAGAACTTTGAGTAAAAGTGTTCTTGAGTGTAGAAACTCGACTACAAGAATGTATAGATAATGAAGGTATGCAATTTGGACATTTAAGAGATTACACTTAATTGCAATTTGAGAAATTAAGCACTTGTATTTCTTTTGTTTAATTGTTGTATGTCATCCTTATTGTGACTTAATAATACTATTGTAATAATACATAACATTGTAATCATCTGTATGGTTTTTAACAAAATAATAATTGTATTATTTGCACTCCCCTGTATATGTATACATACCTGTCAAAGTCTCACGCAATGTAATCAGTATATTTTTACAGGACTCACATTATTTTGACAGATCACATACAGAACTTTTGAAACACATTAAGTTGAGGGGTGGGGCATGTCCCCCCCTCCTCCTTTCCGGGCGGGTACGATTCTCACTCATTTTCAACATTGAAACTTGACAGGTATGTGTATATCAATTTCAAAGATTATTGCAACACAATCTTCCTACCATGCATTTCCCTCCATTCAAGTCTATGCTGCACTCAGCTAAGCTTAATGAGTAACTGATGAAACAATGGACCATGATTCCAGAGTCTCATGTATTAATTAGAAAATGAAATAATGAGCTCTACAACGTAGAATTTTCCTTAAACTAATTGACAAATTTAACTAAAATAATAAGTAAACTTTAATATTTTGGCATCTTTTTTTCTAATGATTAAAAGGATATATTTTTAATCAATTTTGCAAAATACTTCATGTTGTCATTGGTACATTAATCATAGAGAGACAGCAAATGGTAGGTAATCCAAGGTCACATACAGTTTTATATAATCAGTTATTTTTATTCCTTCTTCTTCAAAATCATTACAACAGCAGCGTTAGAGATTCTTAGAAGGAAAATCTAACTCATTATTATAAAAAAACTGGATAATTTAGAATTAGCCTTTTTTACAGATAGAATCTAAAAGTTTTGTTTGTCATATGAAGACCATATCCGAGTTAAGAAGTTAGTTCTCTTTCAGAAATTACTAATAGGAAGCATTTATCTATATTCGCACTTGATAAGGAATGCAATAGATTAATAAGCATAATGAAGCATACAAGGTAAATATGCACCCACAGGTTGCATCATGCTTTAGAAATTAAAAGAACGAATTTCAGATGTAGGCATGATTTAGTTAACATTTTTGTTTCAAGAGTCAAAATTAAGGACTCAAAAGTTACAATGTGCATCCTCACCACTTAGCCACATAACTGATTTACAGAAAGGGAATATAAAGATTATATAAGACCGCATCGGGACCAACAATTTTGGACCCAATAACCGGCTGGTCCGATTTACCGAACAACCCAATTGTTTTTAATACATAAAACACCCCAGTTTCTTGAATTCAAGGGGAACAATTCGCATGAAAACCACAACAAATCACTTTTTCTTTCTTTTCGAAATTTCACTTTTAACTTGAGTTTAAGCTAAAGCTAGTCACAGGCCAAAAATATTTGAAAGATAGTTGTTTTGAGAACTAAATAATATATTTTTAGTAATTTTAAGAGATTTTATTTTAAAAAATGTTTGGTCCCCAAAAACGGTGCATTGGTCATAATAAATTAAACAAATTAGCGATGATTACATATGTTTGAATCGGTTCTTACAAAATTGGTCTTATTGTGCGGCTGGTCCTACTAACCATTGGTCCTATTAAGCAGAATCCACTGTGTATATATATTATATGGGTGTGTGCATGTGTATGTGTATATATATATATATATACACACACATATACATACACAGATTTGTGTCTGTTTTGTTTTATTCATTCGCCTTTTAAATATGAAAAAAATGAAGAAAAAAAGAGTAAATAGCTGTAATTTGCAAATAAATACAGCAGTGAGGGGAAATTTCTCTTTAGCAAATGGCAAACCAAGAAGCCAAAAAAATGGCAGAAGAGAGAGGAAAAAGTTCCCAATCTATCCTCTTTTATTATGGTGGGGATGAAAAATAAGAAAAAAGAAGCGTGGAAATAGATGAATGAAATGAATGAAAGAAGAAAAAAAGAAGGTTGGAATAAAAATAGGAAGAATAAAATATGATGTGCGAGTCCATATTATGTTAATCTGAAATAATCATTTCCTTTTGTTGGCAAGATATCAATATTGCCCATGGCACACTCCAATATCTTCGAGTGAAGGTTCATTTGCATTTTGCCAGACTACACTGAGCAACTGTGGCAAAGGCAGGAAGCCAAAACAAAAGAAAAAAAGAGATCTGGTTAGTCGCTCAATAGAAACCGTCATGCGACCAATGTCTTTTGGCAGCATGCCGTGTTGGGGGATGATCAATTAATTGGAAAACAGGGGTGATCAATGAATAAATTACTTCTCTCACCTTTTGTTGGGCTGTGATCGCTAAAAAGTTCAAATTTTCAAAAAACAGGCGTGAACGCTGCTGGACACAAACTAAACGACCAATTTAGCATAAATTTACATTGTAAATTGAAACACCCCCACTCCCCGCTAAAAACCTATTTTGGATGGAATTTAAAATAAAAAGAAAAGGAATAAATTTTAAGATTTTCAGCCCTCTAGCTCCATTAGTGTGGCCTGTACACATGACACCTACATACACTTGAAAACTGAAGAAACCTATGGTGACAGATTTGGTTGACAGTTTCTAATAGCTGAGATGGAGATGGATAGAGAGAAAGCTAAACATGGAGAAAAGGAGGGAGATAGAGATGTGAGAAAAGATAATACAAAGTAAAGAGAATAATGATGAAAGAGAAAGAGGAAGGACATAAACCTTAGAGAGAAAGATAAGGTTGTGGAAGGAAAGAAGAGATGAAAAAGATATGCAAAAAAGTCAGTATTACAAAAGAGCAGGGAGAGAGAATGAAAAGATAAAGGAAAGAAGAAGAAAAAAGATAAAGGAAAGAAGAAGAAAAAAGATGAAGAAAAAAGATAAAGAGAATAGCATAGAAAAGAGGGAAAACAATGAGGGAAAAGTTAAATGAGAGAGAGAGAGAGAGAGAGAGAGAGAACCATTGACAATAAAGAGAGAAGGAGTGACGAACACAAGAGAGGTGGATAAAGATGATAGAGAAAGTGGGATTTAAAAAATAATAATAATAGAAACAATGAAAAAGATAAAATAAAGAAATTAGAGAAAAAAGGAGAATATAACCTTGTAAAAAAAGATGTCTTTTCTTTCTCTCTGGATGACTTATGTCTTTTCTTTCTGTCTGGATGACTTGAAAAGTTTCAGCTATTATTGACAAATCCCAAATTTTCTTCACACACACTTTTTATTCTTATTTAAAAATATATCCCACCTTTTGCACTTTGCTGCCATCATAAAAGTGGGAGGTTGGCCATCTATATCAATGCTAAGCTGATTTAATCACTGGAAGCAAACAGACAATGAAATGGCTTGAAGCAAGCAGGCATGCACTGGGGGAAAATTCTCACTGGACAGATAAATATGCAGAGCATTATTCATATAAATACACAAGTGCCTACTCCAGCATGGACACCTCTCCATGACCAAAAGGAACATTCCAATGAGCCTAATTTAACCTCTAGAAAAATAAAATAAAAATGATGATAATGGTTTCTCACAGCCATGTGGAAAAATTTGTAATAATCCAGCAATTTTTTTCCATTATCTGCACAAATTAAGTGTCCTTACCATGGAAACAGACATGGAATTCCTAGGGCAAACTTGCGTAGTACTCAAGTACATCATGATACAATTGTTGTCATAAAAAATGATTTTAGAAGTTTGATAAATGTAGAGTGGTGATTTGTTGGTGGTAAAGGAGAGGCTAATCTAAATTATGAACAAGGTCTGGTTAGTCACTCAATAGAAACTGTCACGTGACCAATGTCTTTTGACAGTATGCCGTGTTGGGGGTGATCAATTAAAAAATTGGAAAAAGGGGTGATCAATGAATAAGTTACTTCTCTTGCCTTTTGTTGGGCAGTGATCACTAAAAAGTCTTAATTTTCGAAGAACAAGCGTGAATGCTGCCAGATTCAAAGGGACCAATTTAGCATAAACTTACATTGCAAATTGAACCCACCATTAAAAACCTATTATTGGGGGGGGGCTTAAAAATCAAAAAGAAACGTTTTTTCTAGACATTAGAATGGGCCAATTTAGCATAAACTTACATTGTAAATTGAACTGCGTAATACATACATAGCCAGCTAGACCAACTTAAAAACTGAAGAAACCTATGTTGACAGTTTTGGTTGACGGTTTCTAAAAACTGGATTTGGGTACATAAATTATAGATGTGCACATTCACAACCAGGGACAAGATGAATGATAAAAATTTTGCTTTGGCATAATCACCAATTTTAAAATACCTTCAAGGCAACATTCCCCACCGGCTAAGTACAGTACAGCCCAAGGCTACAAATCTTGAAAGGCAAAAAAAAAAAATGACAATACAATTTTATATATATATATATTCTAGACATATGAAATTCATTAAATAACATCAGGAAAATATAAAATTGAACACTAAAACTAACATAGAAAAGAACATAGTATGAAATATATGAAGATATATTAATGGTATAAAGTGCAAAAATAAAAAATAAAAATCAATAAAAAAGAATGGGAAAATAGTGTAAAGTATTTTCTGAAATCTCTGTACAAAAACTATTAAAAAAACTAAAAAAAAACTTTAACGTTAAGATTTTGAAAAAATGCTAAGAAAATTTGCCAAAAAGAACCAAGTGAACATATATCTTAAATAGATGTTTTTGAACCTAATATTAAGTATTTACTTTGTTTTGAAGCCAAGGAAGACTGAAGATAAGATAGACAAAGGAGCCTTTTGCATTATGAAAAAAACAGTGAAAGAGAAATAATTGTTTTAACTGCAGTGCATTGAGATTTACGTGTATAAAAGAAATATAAATGGCATATGCTAGAATAATGACAAATGATTGGGTTGCAGAGCCATTACCAAATTTACCAACTATTTCCATGTTTTAGAGCTAGAAAATTCAAAAATACAATTCTGGTTCTATTCATCAAAAGTGGTGTTTACGATGATAGACGGTTGAAGGAAGGATGAAAAAATATGATTCTACTGCAATGGGACTGAGAACAGGGGTTTTGTGTGTGTGTTAGATATATTATATCTACAGAATGAAATCTTCAATTTATATTCTGAGTATTAACCCTTCCAACATGAGTCACTCGTGAACTGGTGATTTTTTATAAGGAGCCAAATACTCTGTACATTAGTTTAATGGTGAGGCTTAGCTTATATGACGATTATGTGATTTTAATGGTTATTTATTCTCCATGGGCAAGTTACTTAATATAAAGTATAAGCAAATGATTTGAAAAACAACTATAATAATCGCCCGAAGAACTATTTGAATGTTAATGACCCTTCTCAAAACTATAGAAAATAACTATAACAAATACTGACATTTTGAGTATGAAATGAAGAACTGAAAAGATGGGGAGGGGGAGAGAAAAAAAGAAAAGAAAAAAGTAAAAAGAAAGAAAAAGGGAAGAAAAAGGGAAGAAAAAAGGGAAGAAAAAAGGGAAGAAAAAGGGAAGAAAAAGGGAAGAAAAAAGGAAAGAAAAAAAGAAAAAAGGAAAGAAAAAAAGGGAAGAAAAAAGGGAAGAAAAAAGGGAAGAAAAAGGAAAAAAAAGAAAGAAAAAAGAAAGAAAGAAAAAAACTAATTTTAATGTTAAGTTGTCTGAATTTTTTAGATGAATAATTGTCATAACTAATTTTTGACTAGTTTTTCTTTTATCTTATTTTTGTTGCTTTTTATTGTAACCCTCGCTCAGGTTGTTTTTACATTCTATGTGATCATTTAAGTTAGCACTATGGATCAGAAATGAAGACGTAGCCTCTGAATAGATTTGAATTTGCATCCTTGGAAGCCTGTCTGACATGGACAGAGCCTAATCTAGAAGGAGTAAGATGTAAGAAAAACTATAAAAATGCTTCATTTAAAAAAAGTTTAAATAAATAGCCAAGAAACTCTCCAGAGCTGGGTACCTAGCTTTAAGTAATGGCTAGCAAGCTAGTCTGAGAGGACCATTAGTTAATGTAGTGAGTTCAATCCTCACAGATGCCCCCACAGCAATAGCCTTGGGCAAGACTAAGTTAGGCTTAGTAAATATATGTGGCTAAGTAAGTGCCATCTGAATATGTGGAAAAATTACTGCGGGAATTTTTGTCTCACTTTTGCGTTTATGGATCTTCTGAAGAAGAACATGTTTTTTCTTCTTTTCTTTTTTGACAACTCTGACTGTGAATATCATAGGCGGTTCTTGGGGGGGGGGACATTGAACTCATTGAACTCATTGAACATCCTATTGTCAATCAAGCAAAGGTGTTGGCTTATCAAAGCTTTGTTGATTAACATTTTGTTTATGCTTTCAAATATTGAATCACTGTAGCCACAATCAACGTCCTGACCAAACAAGCAACGTGGCGAGATATTCTTTCCTTTTCACAGGGTTGTTTTGTTCTGTAAGCACTACCAGACATACCATTTGGCATAGAACATTGCAAATTCACATCAGTATGCCACTAGACATCTGCTAGAAAAGTTTGTTTGGATTTTTGTGGGGTTTTTTTCTTCAAATTCTTAAAATCTTGTTTCAGACACACCTTTTGGCATAGAACCTTGAAAATGTGCAGGAGTACACCTTGTGGACGCTTAAAAAAGTTTTTTATTTTTGCAAAAAAGGAAAAAAAGCAATTTTTGGGTACAAGTATCGCTTTCCCAAATGAAATAGCAGAGACTTGCGCACTTGCACCCCTTCCTATTTCCCAGCAGGCAAAATCATGTCAAAAAGTTGGCAGTAATTCTTTATTATTTATTCTTTTTATTAGATGCAGTCTCAGTCCTGCAAGATAACTAGGAACGATTCATTATTTCATTGTAGGTGAAAAGCAAGAAAAATTGTTGGTGCTGAAAGGTTTGTAAATGCCTCACATAACTCATTATGAACAACCAACAATGTAGAGAGGTCACTAAATGTGCCTTTATTTTAAGGCTTAATTTAATATAAAAGCAGAAAAAAAGGGAAGTAAAACCTGCACAAAACTATTAAAGTCATAGACAATAGGATAAAGTCAAAGGATTGGTTTATCACTGAACATTCATTAGAACTTCAAAGGCTGTTCAGCTTATCTGTGGAGATTCTAATCTAGCAGATAGGGACACAGTTAATTTGTACATGTCTGTTTTCGTTCTTCTGGTGTTAGACCTAATGGCTCTGATTAAAAAATAAATAAATGACTCATTCTACCACCTTCTTGGTAATACCAGGCAAATAACTTACAAGTTTTCTGAGGAGGGGGGATTTTTTTAACATTTTTCTTTTAATTTTGTAAAGTTTTCTTCATTTAATCACAGAAAACAAAAAGAAATATGAAACGAATTTCAAGTACTTTACTCTCATTCTTTAAAGTGCAAATTAAACAAATAATTGCATTTTTGCAAAAAAATGATTTCAGTAAAGAAAATTTAAATAGCATCAATTTATGTCCCTTAGACCTCACCTGATTAATTATTTCTAATAACCTGTATTGCAAACAACTACTCTGCTATGTCTAAAGAGAGTTTCAGACAATGCTGCTACAGGTAATGTTGATATAAGATGATCAATGATTTGATAAATTATTAGTGATTAAACTACATACATTGGTGCCTTGAGCCAACTGCTCTAAATAAATGAAGGTTGTACCAGATGCTCTAAATACAGAAAGGTTGAGCCAGATGCTCTAAATACAGAAAGGTTGGGCCAGATGCTATAAATACAGAAAGGTTGGGCCAGATGCTATAAATACAGAAAGGTTGAGCCAGATGCTATAAATACATGAAGGTTGAGCCAGATGCTATAAATACATGAAGGTTGAGCCAGATGCTATAAATACATGAAGGTTGAGCCAGATGCTCTAAGTAAATGAAGGTTGAGCCAGATGCTCTAAGTAAATGAAGGTTGAGCCAGATGCTCTAAGTAAATGAAGGTTGAGCCAGATGCTCTAAATACAGAAAGGTTGAGCCAGATGCTCTAAATACAGAAAGGTTGAGCCAGATGCTCTAAATACAGAAAGGTTGAGCCAAAGATTTAACATCTTTCTATTGAACTCTGCACGTTTGGCCCCTAATAAACATAATCTGAAAAATAAACCATGGCTTCCCTTTGTGAAATCTAACCATATCCCTTGTGGCCATCAGAGTTGTTCAATAACCACTTAAGTTTGAAATGTGGGTTTCACAGCTTTCACTATACTCTTCTCATCACAAACCTCCCAATCAACACAGTTAAAATAAAATCACCCTAGAACAGTGGTTCTCAAACTGTGGACGCAACTATCTCACAAAAGTGTGCTGCATGAATTTTTCAGTCGGCTATCTAGTGGTTTTATCACTAGCTTTTGTGAAATCTCAACATTTTTAGCAACAGATTAAAGGGAAAATGGGTGATTAGTATGAATATCAGTATGCTGATATAAAAGATTCATTAATTGACTACTGAAAGGTTTTCGTCTAATTGATTTCATGTCCCTCGCAATACCAATAAGCCTCTAGCTTGCCAGTCGTGGAATAACGATCTGAGAGTTGCAATAAAAAACAACAGAAATAAAATGAAAGAAAGACTGGTAAAAATTAATAATGATGACAATGCTTCATTTAAGAAACTCATAGATTACATCAAATACAATTAGTGTATATAAGAAACAAAGAAGGAGAAATAAGAAATATAGCTATATGGTTTATCTGGGTGATGACAAAGTATTTGTAGCCAAACAATTAACACTTGTCATGTATAGACAGGCTCTTATGAATAAAGGAATACAAATCTGAGAGTTGCGATAAAAAGCCACAGAAATAAGATAAAAAATTACTTGTCAACAATTAATAATAAATACAAACACTTTGTTATAATTTACTGGATTTTATTGAAAATAAGACAAAAATATATATTTTTTATATAAACTATATTAAATTTGCTTTCATTGTTCAATAAAAGTCAATATCAGTTAATGTATGATGAAATACTTGCGAGTGTAAGGATACCAAAATTAAATATCTCTAAAGTAAAAATACAATTGTTCTCAATGAGTTCTGTCTTCATATTCAGATTACAAGACTAGATTGCTTTTTTTTCTCTCTCTCTTGCACGTTTTCAATTACTTTTCAGACATCACTAGTTATATATCTCAGAGATTACATGTAAATTTAATAATCAGAGGATAAGGATTGTTTCCATTTGACAGAATACCAGTAATAAAAAGTTTAGAGGACTTTTTCTTTGGAGCTTCACGATAATTGAGAAGAATATTTTTTTAATTAAGAGATACTATCAGATTAAATTAAGTAATTGCTTTGCTTGCGCACTGCCATTTTCTTTTTGGCTAAATTGCAATGAGGAAAACGAGTATATGGAAGGGTAGAGATGAGGGTAGGAAAATGGGGTGGGGCTGGCAATTTCAGTATGAAATGTTCATTTTTATTCATTAATTTGTAATTGTTCAGCTGAAGATCTTTAACAGACAGGAATTGATAAGAGCAACACCTAGATTTTAAAAATAATGAGACGTGCTTTGGAGGAGTTGGAACGGGAGAATGTGTAATTTCTCTTGTTCTTTCTGGGTTTTTTTAAATTTAATTCACACCCTCACATTATCCTAAGAAAGAAAAATGTCTTCCTTGCAAACTTGCTTTCTTTATTCTCAGAGAAGAATTGTACACCTTTGCCCTCCTACAGTGGAGTCTAATTAAATCATTTCAATATCTTGTAGCCACTCAGGTAGCAGGAGTGGGGACAAGACTGGATGGGTGAGGTTGGACATCATAGAAGGGGAGGACCAATTTAGAATTGGGGTTTTTTAAAGCAAAAATTATTATAATTTTATTTAAAATAAAAGAAATTGTTCATTGAACAAAGTAAAGGACTATTTTTTTAAAACTCAAATTAGAAAAATTTTGCAGAGAGAATAAAAATAATTTTAAAGGAAACTCCTAATTATTCAATTTTGAAATCTTTCTTTAAAATTAAATCCAGTTTTTCTCTTTTAATTAAATGAATTCAAGGAAAAGGGTGTTACCCAAGTTAATATTTGCACTTTATGGGTATCAACAATTTTACATATACAAGACCCAATTTCTGTTCTGGTTTAAGATCAAAGTTTTCCTTTTCTTGTTTGATTCTTTGATAATGAACCCCATCAAACTGCTATCTCTAAAGAAATTTAAGGCCTCAGCCATCAATCCTCTGCTGTTTTATAAAACTTCTTAACATGATATAAAATTAGGGTTTTCCTTCTTTTGAAATGTCTCACCGACCTAACACTTAGATTGCTGTCTACAACCTCTTAGCCTTCACTATTTAAAAAACACTTGCTAGTGAAATGAAAACCTTTGGGCCTATAATCTTCCACATTACAACCCACCTTATTCATACCAGTGAAGGGATACAGAGATCGACTAAAATGAAATGAGCTTTTGATAGTCCATGAGATGACATCACCCTTTGCTAGTCTTGGAAGGTTTCAATTAAGATAGTGCCTCTCAGACTTCTTTGGGAAGAGGTATTTGTTAGATATCATGTGCGAAACATTAATATGTTGTTATCCCTGAATACAAAAGCAGGGTGCCTGAATAAATGAGTAGTTCTGTAAATAACACAAGCGTGTCCAGTTGTTCATTTTTTAACGTGCTGCCTGATTTCCCATCCATTGAAATCTGCCTAGTATCTAACAGTATTCTCTAGTAAATATGCAATCCTGCTGCCATCTACATATTTCATTATCATTAAAAACCTGAAATATTATAAATAATGTACTTTTATTGAGTAAGCTCAGAAGGAATGCACACACAAACGCAGAATATTCAGGTTTGTATCATATTTTATGAATGCCTAAATAAAAGGGCTTTAATTAACACATGCTGACAATACATCAGTTGATCTTTTATATCAAAGAATATTATTTTATATGCATTGCATAGATATACAAGTGTATTCACCTTGATACATATGCATGTATGAAGATGCAGATAAAAATAAATTGAAAGGGCTATACTCTGATAATAGCTTCAATGCAATCAAGGGGTTTGTTGCATGTTTGAATATCTCATGTTTTGGGGACATTACAAAGAAGAGTAATTGATATGAAAGGCACATGATAACATTAAATGTCATAATTTTGTTGTGTCTTTATTTTTGTGAACAATTATGAGGAGGTGATAACCTGGTATAAGTAAACTGATTTTGCTATAAATGAGTGTAGAGGTAGAAGTCTTTTGGTGCAGCAAGTTAGGAAGTAACTTAGAATTAGTAGATAAACTAATTTTAGAAATTTAGGCATCTTTGAGATCAAATCCAAGTGAATTAATATTTGAAATATACAAATTCTAAACAACCATAGCAAGATAATAATCCAATGCAATATTTTAAATAAGATTTGGTATAAAAGATTATTTATAACTAAATATACACACATCCACCTTTTTATTTGAGAGAGAGGACTTGCTGCCTAAATATACAGCAATGTTTTGATATTATACACACCCACATGCAAGTCGTAGTTCTTCCTTCAAACATACCAGATTATAAAAACCTGTAGCCTGAATTGGGTGCCTGCTGTAGAGCAATGATTAGAAAACTAGTTTCTCTGTGTAGTTAGTCTCTGCCAGTGGTATAAGTTCAGTTCTTAGTTGGTGTCCAACCATTGCAGCTTTGTGTCAGAATAAGCTTAAAGGTAAAGTGTCTCGTCTCTTAAGAGACAACTCCCAATGGAGTATGGAGCTCGGTGACGAAGACCCGGTTTCTGTTGCATGTGTCAGCTAAGTGATCATTGCAACTTTCAAGTCTGGTCGAGAACTTTATTCCTACAAGTTTTTATGATCACTCCCTTGGGCGGATGCAAGTCCACCAAAGGGATACCTCCATCCTAATCACACAGCTTAGCGTGTACTGCACAGGGAAATTTGTCCTCATACCGGGAATCAAACCCAGGACATTCTGCGTGTGAAGCAGACATGCTAACCATTATACCATCCAAGCAGACATAGAATAAGCTAAGAACATACAGCTTTATCAGTCATCAGTAGGTAGATAAGTATGTGTATGCACACAGTATATTCATGCATTGAAAAAGCAAAATACTATGATATTTTCCCTGGGTCACGTGAAAGCAATGTACGTAAACAATCCCTAAATGAATTGAAAACAAAGGGAGTAAAGTCCTGTCTTTCATAGTTGACCCCAAAACTAATTTTAAAAAGAAAAGAAAAATGACAAGTGTGGTATAAGTACAAGACAGACCAGTTCAAATTAGAACCTGAAATTAATTCTCCTGCTTAATTTGCTCTTTAATTAATGCTTCAACTGTGATAAGTTAATGTTTTTTTACTCATGTTTAGAACAGAAAAAAAGGCATGAATGATGAATTTTCTACACACTCATCTTAAAGCAAAACTATATTGTAAAGCATTACAAGTCATTTTCAAAAAATGACTTGTTAAAAGCCTCAACCAGGTCAACATGACCCAACAATCAAAAATTACTGATGAAATACTATTTTTTAGTATTTAAAATGCATATCCAAAACAAATAACAGGCTTGATCTTATACCAAAGATCATAAATACTAGGCATTTCATCATATTTTTTATAGCAAGGTTTAGAAGCTAGTGGAGTCACACTTAATATCTACCCAAAACTTTTCTCGTTTTTGTAGATTGAAAAAATATGGTATCGTGAACATCGCTTTTACCTGCCTGAAAAATAATTTTCACCAAATTATTTACAGCTCATTATTGAATTGGTAAAAAATAAATAATCTGATTCATTTTAGGACCAGTATGACTTTAAAACAACTAGGTTTTGAGTCAAATTTAGGAATGATATTTTTCTTCTAATACAAAAAAAGTATTATTCTTTATTCACTATAGATGCTATAGATATGTTCAAAAATATAAGAAATGAGTTTCCTGAAATGACTTGTTCAGAATGATCAAAGTCAGCAACCATCCAGTCTATTTAGAAACGAACAGAAAAAAAGCTGAGGAGTTTTAATTTGAAGTGAGTAGTTATTTTGCGGCTAGAATATGTGATGCTTTGTATCAGCTTTCTTTCAAATGTGTATATGACCGATTAAACAGGAATTGACAAAGCTTATAAACAATGAAATAAGAAAGAAAAGAAAAAGAAAAGAAAAAGAAAAGAAATAACCTGGTATAAAGAGGTGACAACAGATAAAGGAAAAGAAAGAAAAAACTGAAGAGAAATTAATGACATCTCTTTCTCTTGTTCTTTTATTTTTTTCTTTGGAAACATTAGAAAAACAGAAAAAAGTTACCTGCTCTTCCGGCTGACAGCTGAAGCTGTTCTATTGGCAACAATCTGCTAACAAGCATTTAGCTCAGAATACAAACAAAAAGTGCCAAAGATTGAAGCCAGAGTTTTCACAGGTGAATTTTCTCGCTGAAAAGTCAACATTTATTTTGTACTCTTCAGTGAGGAAAAGAAAAGGAACCCTGCAGTGTTTTTTGTTGTTTTCTTTTTAAACTCATCGTGACTGAAGAGCTTCTTAAAGTGCAAATGAAATAATTTCGTGATTTTTTAAAGGGTAAAAACAATTTATTCTCTCTGAACATGCTTGAAAAATGTTTATTATTGGTGTCAGATAGGTGGTGCCTTTCTTGTTTTTGGTTGCCACTGGATAGGAAAAGATTTTTAAACGATTTTAAAAAATTATTTTCGAGCATTGTTGGTAGCTGGTGATCATTGGGTATTCACCACTGGCATTAGTGTTCAATCTTAGGCAAAAGCAAGGATTTTCAATGTTAATTATCAAGGCTAGCAGGCCCTTCACTGGTGCAACACAATCTTCCTACTG
>VCCN01000387.1:27144718-27156908 GCA_006491835.1 Architeuthis dux
GTAGAAATCTACCACTGAGTAAAAGCAGCGGCCATCTCCGTTGTATTTGCAAAGATACAACTGAAGGAGTAGAAGGTGGCAGCTCAAGCACCACTGAGCAACACTGATTGCCAACAGGTTGAGCAGACAGAAGAGGTCGGTCGCTGTCAACTGGTCAAGCAGAATTATGAAGCTGAAGAAGAGGAAACTCACTCGGGGTGATCAGGACACTGGCTGGCTGGTTGGCCAGTCAGTTGGTGAGGTGTGGGTGGATGCACAGAAATACCAACAGCAACACTCTGGGAAACATCAAATACTTCAGGATAGATTTCAAGCAACAATGAAGGTTCGTAGAGCAAAAGATGGAATATGGTGAATTGGAGGGGAGCGTTTGTGGGGAGAAGGGCGATTGAGAAAGGTGAGGAGAAAGACTGGTAAAGTAATGGGGAGAAGGAATGATGAAGGAAAAGAGAGAAAAATGGATGGAAAATGTAGAGAGAGAAAGAGAAAAAGACTATACAGGGACTGACAACTAGGATGAACAAAGAGAGATGAGGTGGGGTTATGGAAAATCAATGGAAAAAGAATATGAAAGAGAGAAAATATGGGAAAGAGGATGGAAGAAATGAGAAGATGAAATAGAATGGGAAGAAGGGAGTGGGATGAGATAATTGAAGAAAAAAAGATAAAGAAATAAGGAAGAGAATTAATGAGAAGTAAAGGTAAGACGAGAGGGAAAAAAAGTGGAAAGGGTGAAACCTAACCCTAGAGAAAGAAGGAAAGATGAAGGAAGAAAAAGGGGAATAAAGAAAGATATGAAGACAAGAATGGATGGAGAGAAAAGGAAAAGGCTGAAAGTGAGAATAGGAAAAAGCTGAAAGAAAGATTAGAAGAATAAGAGAATATAAGAATATGAAAAGGATAGAGGAAAAAGGATGGACTGAGAAGTTGGAAAAGGAAGCAAACAAGCGAGAAGAGGTAGGAGATTTGGGAGGGAGAGAAGAGAAGAAACAATGGGAGAGGGAGAAGTCTAATAGAAAGGGAGAGGGAGAAAAGCCAAAGGTGTGAGCATGAGATAAGAACAAGCCTGGAGATTGAGAAATAGAAGACCTGTTGAACTATTTGAGCACAATAGCCATTGGTCAGAAGCTGGAGTAGGGAAGAAGAGAAAGAAAGGTGGGTTAGAGCAAAGCTGACCACTGGTGATCAACAAGCAAGCCAAAGAATTACATGCCTGTCTGAGCTGAGATGACATAATGATATCAGATAAAGGGAACTAAGGTTGGAGCGAACAAAGTAGCTTCATATAATTCTGTGGTCAAAACAATGAAGCAAAATGATTGGTGGGTGGATTGGATTAGTTCTGTAGAGTCATGGCATAGTGGTGGAGTCCAGGTTTAAAAGCCTACAGGGTAGGGAAGGAGTGGCCAGCAATCTTTAGCAAGTCTTTTGTGGTCATATGAAATAACTGACAAAATAAGGCATGGATAAATCTCTTTGTGATGAGAGAAGTCAATAGAACAATGGAATACTACAGAATGATAAGAACGGGAAGAGAGACTCTGCAGGAATAAAAAGAATGGAGTCATAGAGTGCAAAAGAATATTTGAATGGAATGATTACATAAGAATATTTGAATGCAATGATTACATGAGAATATTTGAATGCAATGATTACATGAGAATATTTGAATGGAATGATTACATTTTGAGCAAAGAATGTCAGTATCCACACTATGTATGTTGTTCCGGATTCTATAGACCTCTAGTAGGTCAGCATGTATTCTTCTGTATTCAATGGTCTCTAGATTAAGTTGTTTTAATCTTTCAGTGTAGGATATATTTCCCAATCTCAGAATGATCTTGGTGGCTCTCCTCTGAACTCTTTCTATGGCATCTGAGTTGTACTACATGTTTTGCTGCATCATTAAACATTCTAAATTTTCAAAAAACAAGTATGAATGCTGCCGGACACAAACTAAGGGACCAATTTAGCATAAGCTTACATTGCAAATTGAACTTATTTTACAGTATTTAGTAAAAGATGCCTTTTCTAGACATAAGGAGTAAATGTTCAAATTTTCAGTCCTCTAGCTTCATTGGGGCGGCCTGTATACGTAACACATCCATACATAGCGAGCCAGCCAGAATCACTTAAAAATTGAAGAAATCTATGTTGATAGTTTTGGTTGACAGTTTTTAAAAAAACGGAAAGCAGCAAAAGAATAGAAGAACATAAGAATACAAAATAAAATAGAATGGACTAAGACAACAAACATAAGAATGGAGGGCAAAATAGTCACCCTTTTGTTTTATGCATTTTCTTACGAATATTCCTCTACATTTCCAATCTTTGCTTTTCTTCCTAGATGGACTAGATGACCTGCTCTTCCATGCATTGGAATTTTCTTCAGTTGCAGCATATCAGGTTCTAAAATAAACAGCTTGATCTGCCTAGGCCTAAACTAATATGCAACAATCTGATCCTGCAATGGACAGTGCCTCTAAAAGAAGAGTTCCATTGCACATTGTGGTAACACTAAACCATCAGCCTTGGTGCAAAGATAACCCCAAGAGAGCTCTCCTGTGGTCACTTGGAGTTCAGATCATCTGAGTATGATCTGAACTACAAACTACTACCCAAAGGACTACAGGTGTAGATATTAGCAACCAGCACTAGATAGGAAATGAGGCTGGAGAAGGAGAGCAATCTTAAATGATTTTGTACCACTTTTTTCTAATTTTTCACCTGACAATATCACTCACTCTTTTGCCAGATTATGAAAAGACTAGACAATACATGGCTCATATATTTGTGTGTGTGATTTATATTCAATGAACAAGTGTAGCAATAGGCATAAGATATTGTTTTAAACTTTTGGCAAACTTCATACCCCCATACCAACAACAAGAAGAACAATCCTCACCAAATTTAGGGGAGTAAACTCCAGACACAAGATGGAGGGACGAGATAGAAAGATTTGCCGGTAAAACTTGGCAGAGATTAGCACAAGATAGGTTGTCATGGAAGGAAATGGGAAAGGCCTTCGTCCAGCAGTGGACTTATAACGGCTGATGATGATGATGATGATATATAAAATTAACATTTCCCTACCGTGATTTGAAATCATGACCAAATGATTGGTAAGCGGCTGAGCTAAACTGACAAGTCTTTTATACCTACAGATTTATTCATTATATATACAATGCAAATGTTGTAGTAATCATCTTCAGTAGGAGTGGCGTTTGACCGTGCAGCAATCATGCTTGTTACTTTTTATAACATGCAGGCAATAATGTCAAGCTGAAGTTTTCTGGATTTGACCCAGAGGCTAAAGCCAGGAATGGAGTCAAGATCCATGAGGGTCCATGCAAAATTCAGAATTGAAAATTTCAAGCTCATACTGACAAAACATCTTGTTTTAAACCAGTGTTTCTCAACCTTTTTCAGCCCAACGCCCAGGTGTTATGGGGCGGGGGGGATAACAACTAGCTACATGTCAACGCCCCCTCATAGTTCGAATTTGAGAAGTAAACACAATGAATTCTTCCTGCAAGTCGATTTCTTGTTCTTCAACCTTGCAAATGAATGGATTCATAACCCATACAGGAATATTCATATCAATCCGATTTTCAAAGCGCTTCTCAAAATCATTTTTCAGTATTCTTTGTTTGAAAATAACAGCAAGGAAGATAATTTTAAATGTTTATCCGCACAATAATAGTAACACTACAGGGTATTAAGCAAAATAATTCGCCACTTGCCAGTTACTTACTTGTATAGAAGAAATGGTTGGCGAAGTTAGCATTTAATGACTGCCTAATGCTAATTCCTTCTCGTTTTTAAGCAGATAATATTAAACAACAGCCATTTGTAAATAAGAATCATAGATATTTATGGAATCTCCATAGTGCCCCCTCTAGAAGTTCAAACGCCCCCTTAAGGCCCTTAGTCAGCTCAACACCCCCTTGAAATGACCCCCCCCACACACACACACACACATATTGATAACTGCGGTTTTAAACCATGGTAAAGTCCTTCAGCAGTTATATAAAAATCTTGGTTCTTAAATTCTTTCTAAAACCCATATGAATTAATAATTGAAAACAAATGACTAAAATATACAATGTAAATGGCTAATGTTACATTGTTACTTTATCTTTAAACAGGACGTAGCTATTTGTTTTTCAAATAACAAAAGTAAACTAAATTCTTTTTGTATACAATCAAATCTTCATTTTCGTATCAGGTAAGGTGAAATGATTTATCTTAAGGATATGTCGCAATACATAAAATAAATCACATTTGCTTTTAACCATTGTTTAAAGATTCTGTTTCTTCATCAAAATTACTCAGCAGGCTTTAGAGCTCAAAATAAATACAAAACAAGCATGAAAGAAAAAAGTTCCCCAGTTGTCAAAAAAGAAAAGAAAAAAACTCTAAGATGGTTCACATACAAAAGAAACTTTTTCTTATTAGATAGATGGGTAGTTTTTTTAAAAATTAAAAAAAAGGAAAGAAAAAAAGTATTCGAACAACATTTTTTTCTCTAACATACATTTTTTTGGTATGGTGGAGATTATGTTTTTTATGTAAATCCCCACAAAGCTGCGTAATGGATAAGAAACCTAAATCTGATGTAGTTTTTTTCTTTCTTTTTAATTTTTATAAGAAACCATTAAAAGATTTAGAGCTTATAATCAGATTTTATTATTTTGTCTGTTAAGCCTTTTTCTCTATTTTTTTTAATCCTCATGAGAAACCAAGGGATTTGCGCTGACCTCTGGCTGAAACGATTAGGGAAAGTAAGGGCTCTAAAGGCATACACATCTGACAGATGTCTTACATCTCTAGATGCCTCGCAGCATGCACAATGGTAGAAATGTGCTTCCAGGCTTCTGGATTGTCAATCTAAGAGACCACTGGCTTCCCAAAAGTCTTGCAAATAAGGAAGAATCTATGTTTAGCTGGAGGTGGACAAGATTCAAATTGCTATTTTGCTGCCTATTGATGATAACATCATGTCAAACCAGAGAAAGAGGTATACAAGCACTATGACTTTCAGGGCATATATGCAAACACAAGAGCCAAACTAATGACAAGCAACTTCATATGCCTCTGTGTATGTATATGAATGATAGTGAAATGAATGTATTTGCCAAACTCCAGTTCAAGTTGGAGTTGACTTCATTTTCCTCCGTAACAAGAACAATCCTCACCTAATTCAGGGGAGTAAACTCTCCACTGACTATCCCGTCACATTAAAACCAAACCAATATATAAAATTAACAATTCCTTACTTTGGAATCATGACCAAGTGATTGCTAGGCGGCTTTCTTATCAACTAAGCCAAATTGAAAAGTCTTACAGTATTGCCCATAAATAACTACACCCCTACCACTATATTATAGAAAGTTAATTTTCTTCTGAACCAAATATAGCAGGATTTTATTATTTCTAGTGGAACCTTATACAATCAAAACAGATATTATTTATGACCAAACTCTACAGCATTGAAACTCTGTTGCCAAAAATATGAATATGTTGCCGTCCAAAAATGAGTACAACACTAAAAAAAATATTTTTGGCAACAGAGTTTTAATGATGTAGAGTTTGGTCATAAATAATACCTGATAATATCCATTTTGATTGTGTAATGTTCCACTAGAAATAATAAAATTCTGCTATGCTTGGTTTAGAAGACTACTTTCTATTAAAAAGTGGTAGGGGTGATACTGTATATATCTAAGAATTTATTTATTATATATTCAATACAAAAGTTGAAATAATCATCTTCAGTTGGAATAGAAGTAGGAGTTTGACACTGCAGCAGCCAAGCTTGTCTTACATTCTAGTTGCCCTTGTCTAGTTGTAAGGATAAACCCTATGACATAACACAGATTCATAGCAATGGAGATCAATATAGGACTGATTCAACAAAAACACATTCCCATTGAAATATTTAATGATTTCAAATTACATTTTCATTACTGAACATCCATAAACACCCTGCCTTTCTTTTCTGTTAATAGCATAAAAATGTACAAGTTGTTCTCATCAATCAATAATCTTTTTGCTTCAGACATTATACTTTTGCAGATGAGGATGCAAAGAGAACCTTTAATTCCTGCAATGTTGAATACCTTATTCAAAACATGAGATCATCAGCAATAATCTGACAGTCATCAACATCAGCTTTACTCCCTGTGCTCAGTACTGCTAAGCATCTTACATGCCATCACCACCACAATTCCTATCATCATTGATGTTTACTAAGCTTAACTTGGATTGGAAGAAGGCCACAAATGTGAGGGACCCGGTGAAGGTTAAACTCACTAGTGTAGCAATGGTTTGGTTTGCAGAACTAGTTTGCAAATCACCACTTCACCACAAGTCAATCAATCATGCATACAACCACCTCACTATTACCACAACAATGTTGTATACCACCAACACCCCACTATAAATCCTGCTAGATAGCACTACAACCACCAAACCACTCGGACCTTCACCTTTCTCTATTCATTTTAGCCTATATTTAGATTTCTTCATATGTGACTATTTGATTTTCCTGTAAGTTTTTGTTTCAATCAAGATAACGGCAATGCCTGCCGTGTAAACCAAAAGCTGAGATATAAAACAATTGAACCAGTTTCACAAATACAATTCCCTTTTCATTTTCTTATACACATGTTGCATTGATATATGGATGATGTGCAGAATTATTACTGATAGGAGCAAGTGTATTAAGTATATCTTCAAGTATTTCAGTAATTTGTGGTGAAAAAGATCAGAGTAATAGTCCAAATAGGATAATAATATCAGGATCAGTGATAACTCAATATCCAGTTACAATTGCTGACTCATGACCAAGTTCACGTGTGTACTTGTCACACATAAAATCTATCTTTATGAATAATTAATCCTCCATTTAAAAATCTTTCATTGCACAAAAATCCAGTCAAGTTCATTAAATCTCTGATCTTTGATGTTCCTCTCTTGCTTTAGAAATTCCCTCATAGAAGTGTTTACATTTTTGTTCCCCTATCAACTAATTCACTCCTTGTAGTGATCATAAGCGAAAAAGTTGTTGTCATTCAAAGTTTGCTCTCCATAGAAGCATACACTTCTTTTTTTGCCTGAAGAATATCAATGATCTCAAGTCAAAACACCAAAGATTCATCTCTTGTACCATTGGCATAACCACTCCTGCCACCAACAATTCTGAACTACCTTCCTCATCATTGCAACATAATATTAATACTATCACTGTTACCAATGGAAGTGTATTAGCTACTGATATTTTCCTTATAGATTTTTTAGGAATGAACCATTATCTGTACAGTTTACTTTGGATGTATGCCCCTTCTTTTCTAAAGAAATACATTCATAAATCAAAATGAATTAATCAACAAAGAGAGAGAAAACTCTAGAGAGATAAGAGGAAAATAAATAAAAATGACAAAGTATTAAATAATAGACAAGAACTTTGAAGGTACCAGTGGCAACATAGGTATTTATTTACCTTTATCAGTTGAGTAGAAGCCACTAAAAGCCAAAGGTAACAGCAAAAGAATGTGTATCAATTAGATTTTAAACCTGATGCCAGATTGAGATTTATTCCTTAAAATTCATCATAAAAAGATTGATTGTGAAGTGCTTTTATCCTTGGTAGTCATTTTATACTGCTAAAATACCTGATACTCTTTTATTGAAAAAAATAATAAATGGTTTGATGTCACAACTCACGTGATTAAACAAAAAATAGGTCTGCTTAGTCACTCAATAGAAACAGTCATGTTACCAACATCTTTTGGCAGCATGCCGTGTTGGGGGTGATCAATGAATAAGTTACTTCTCTCACCTTTTGTTGGATCACTAAAAAGTCATAATTTTCCAAAAAACAAGCAGGCACAAACTAGGGATCAATTTAGCATAAACTTACATTGTAAATTGAACCACTCACTAAAACTAAACCTATTGGGGGGGGGTTAAAACATAACATGATAACATAATAATGAGTAAATGTTGAAATTTTCAGCCCTCTAGCTCCATTAATATGGCCTGTACGCAAGATACATACATAACCATCCAACCAGCTGGACCGACTTGAAAACTGAAGAAACCTATTTTGACAGTTTTGGTTGACGGTTTCTACTAAAAAATACAATAAAACAGCTGTCTTTTCACATTTGAGCTTATGAGGAGGAATAAATGCCTTCAATATTCCAGGCTTGCTACACTAACATACTAGTAAAATCTACAATACCACAGTGGTTAGCATTTACATGCTGTAGTTCATTTCAAAAACAAGTTAGTTCCAACTAAGCATGCTGGTAACAACAGGGTTGGGTTGCATTTGAGCCCAGGAGTAGGCATCTAGCCCTATGTCAATGCTTGACAGTAGCAGGAAATTGAATGAAAAGCAAACTAAATAAATTTGTCAGAACTCTGAAAGGTTAGACAGGTATATCTCAGTAGCAGTCCAGTCTGTTGAATCAAGGTATCTACCTAAATCCTCCCCCCAACCCGTGGTTTAATTTGATTTTCTCCCACACATTCAGGTACTAACAATGTTTCTTCTGACTGATTCTCTTGTCAGTTGCTAGGAAAACTGGCATTAGGTTTCATGCCTCTTGTAGTTGTTACTACAGGTATGTTATTAAAGAGAGTAGATGTCCACAATCTGTTCAGCCCAACTCCTACAACACAAAGGACACATTGTGTGCAGGTCTTAAATAATTCCATTAAAAATGATTAAAATAAAAATAAAATAAAAAAGTCACTTGTAAGTATATTCATAAACAAACCGGCTGGTTGTTTCATGATTTTATCATGAACTAAACAAGTAAGCACACACACATACATTTAAGTTTTGTATGTATAATCTGTTCAACTTAAAAAGGTTTGTGTGTATTTCTCTTACTCTGTGTGCGCATGTGCACACGGACACATGTGCAACACCCAAAAACTGAAGCAGATGACAAGAGAAGTCTACAAGTCTGTATGTGCAGGTGGGAATACAAAATACTGTTTCACTGTTTTATGCAAATAACTTGAATAGTCTAGGGTGGGGATTATAGGCAGGGAAAACAGTGAAAGGAAGTATGAGGGTGGCGGCAAGGGTATATACAAATTCACATTTTCTTTCTTCTTACTAATCATTTAAATGATTTTTCTTTTTTTGGAGGAGGGGGGTAAGTTTTGTTTCCTTTGTTTGAACAGCAGCCAAATTGACCAATACCATCTTTCTTTCTCTCTTTCACACTCTCACAAAAGAAAACAAAAAACTCTTCCGGCATTAAATCTAAAATTATACACTTTAAAGATGTATAAACTATTAATATAAACATATTTACTGTATTATGGAAAAATTGATTTATTATCATAATTATCAACTGGTAGTGGTACTAGAACAACTGGTGCTATCATTATTATCAAGATAAATATTATTTTTACTATATTTGCACATTTGTGATAAAAACCCAAATTATTGCAAATGAGAATATTCTATCAATAATTTATGCTATCATTTTTAGGAAGGCTTTATACTCAATATTGATATTGCATTCAAAATGCAGGGTTTTTCCTCTTTTTTTGGCCTTCAGCAAAAATAACCTTCAAAACAGTCAACCCGAGGAATATGCAATTTGCTGTATAAGAAATCTACTGCTTTGCTGTACATCTACTATGCTGCCTGTCAACTTTAATCTTGATTTCTTCACTGGGCTTTTTAAATTGTAAGTAAAAAAACATTGCCCGACTGTTGCAAGTTTGTATTAAATCAAGATCAACAGAACCACAAGTATACTCTCATGGACGTCCGCTGCCACTTTTCCGGGGAGGATATATTTGGAATAAATCTTAGTGACAACCCTGTTACACAATAGGCATTCCACCCATGTAGAAGGTGCTGCACTCACGGCCATTTGTACTGTGAGCCAATACAACCCATTGCATGATCCAGATGTCAGATGGTGCACTTGACCATTGACAGAGATAGATGACCTGAACCTGGATGGACACAATGGTTCGAGCACCAGAGAATAATATTACAGTCTTTTTATAGGGGAACATCAAGTTGGGGTTATATTAAACAATTGTACTGCACCATTATCATTTATTGACTATAAGGTTCCATCTTTCGAACTCTCACACCCTCGGTGAGATGGTCTGACTATAAGTGACCAAGAGGATCTACATGTCCCTAAGTCACCCACAAAACATTTTGGTAAGGTAGGTGAAATTGCTGAGATTTTAATTTTATGTTTATTCTTTTCAAAATTTGCTAGTCAAAATTGGGGTGTGTTCCTGATGCCAGGCCTTCCTCGGCAGCATAAAAAAAAGAAAGTGTTTTTACAAAGGGATGCAAGGAGTATTACTAACTTTCATTGCATATACATAACATTAAAAAAAAACTAATGCTATCAGAAGTTTCAATTGAGAATTTCAATATTTATAGTGGGCATTACCACTGCAATGGGTCAATTTTTGGAAAACCTTAGCCAAAAAGAATTTGTCTATTTGCTATTCATAGCAAAAACTTGCCTCAAACATTATTTTAAGAGTAAAACCAAAGTAACTCTTAAATTCATAAAATTTACGAAGGGAAATTAATCCAGGGAAATAACCCCTGATTGAAATTATCCCCCTTTGACAATAAGGCGAATTTAAAAAAGAAAATGTTCTATTCAATTCAGTGTTATTATTTTTAATTCTATTCTTTACAGAGTTCCACTGTCATTACAAGTGGTCCATGAATTTAAGAGTTAATAAAAATGTTTTTCATTTATAATAGTAATTCTTTTACTCTCCTCTGAATTTACAACTGGCAGTCTTTTGAGAAATAAATTTCTACTAAACGAAGCAGACATTTTCAGATAATCGCTCTTAAAAATATTGATCTGTGTTTCAGTTGCTTAAATTAAAGTGATCATAAAGGAAACAAATTTCAACAACTAACAAAAAAAAAAAAAAAGGCATCAGAAAGTAATTCTTACTATTAAATCCCAAGTGTTTAATAATTCCACGGTACACCTATCAATTTAGAAATAGCACAAATTTATATACACAAATAATACAGAAAAATTATTATGGTTTTAAATAGTGGCTCATCTATTTACACATTTATATTAACTTGATGAAAAAACAATTATCCTTAACTTTCAAGTACTTTATGAAAGATAAAAAATATTCTTCTTCTGCCTTACTATTCTTCTCGGCTTGACAATTACTTAACATTTTGCAAAGCCTTGGTTGTTAAGAAAGCAACCAAATTATTTAGGATTCAATAATGATTACACACACTGTAGTTAGGCGAGATGGTATGAACAAGCATATTATGATATACATTTCTGTCTTAACCATTTTTGGCTTGTTTACCTGTGACCAATTTATCTTTAAAGATAATGGCCGCATTGTCATGAAGGGATCTATTGATTTTGGGAAGCCTATAGATATTCTAATGCAGTCACTGCACACAAAAACAAATAGACTGGATATTTGCTTGGCAGTTAGAGTTACCAACTGCTAATGAAGTCAGTGAAAGAGAAAGAGATACAGCGAATGGCATGAACCAAGAAACAAGATAAAGCACAAAAGATGCTATGTGGAGTAAGTAAATGGGGTTTCATTACATCTTAAAAGCCTATTGACAAGATAGATGTAGTCTTGTTTAAAAGCCTGTTATGTAAAGAAGGAATAACAAATTGACAATCACAGAAATGCTTTATTTGACTTTGGCTATGGATCAAATATACATGTTTGTATATATTCTTACCAAAAGAAGAAAAACAAACAGATAATCCACATTGATCTTCACTAAGGAAAGAAGAATCAGTGCGGTTCAATCAGCAATAACAAATAAGTAAATTGTATTAAATAAAGTACAAATAATTGCAAACCAAATGAAGTAAAAGCCTGATCTATTAGTCACGTTGAGTAATTCTAACATTTTTAATATAAATATTCCTTTTAATTTATTCCAGAAAATAATCCAATCTTTTTAAAAGGGAAAATCACGCACACTTAACCCTTATAGCACTACCAGGCCAATATATCGGACTCGATAACATAGCCAAAAACACTACATGGGCAATATAAAGGTAAAGCGTCCCGTCTCTTAAGAGACAACCACCAATAGAGTATGGAGCTCGGTGAAGAAGACCCAGTTTCTCTTGCATGCATCAGCTTAGTGATCCTTACTAGTTTC